>APFE031501687.1:0-22947 GCA_000404065.3 Pinus taeda | reverse complement strand
ATTATACAAAATAAAAATAAATATTAAAAGTCATGTGAAAAATGGTTTAAAAATAAAACCATCATAGAAAAATTTGTTACAAGTAGGGGACCAGTGTTCAAAATTGAACCCTTCATAGCCCTTCTTTGGGCTCTTGGCACTTCCTAGAAGGGCTAAAAAAAATTACACTTCGAAAAAAATTTAAAATATCAAAATCACTCGTCAATTACAAAGGTTAGATTAAATTTTTATATTTCAAAAGAAGGGAAATATTTTTAATAACCTGTCAATACTTTTTTAAGTTTACGATAATTTCGAGTTTGTACTAACACATAAATAACTCTGACTAGTAATAGTTTCGCAGAACAGACTAGTCAAAGTCCAAATCACCTCATAGAATTTAATAGTTATGTCATGATTTGGGGGCATTTCCCTCAGGCCCCCAACTTACACCAACATGATGCAACTTGTAACAATAATACATGCAATAGTCATGGTACTATTACAAAGCATATTGGATAACCATTCAACAATTATGCACGTGCTCTCACTCCTCCATGATTATCCTCGAGTGCTCTTTCCCTACATCCATTGTTTCCATTTTCATTTGAATTGCAACCCATCATCCACAGAAGGAAAGTTATCATTCAACGCTAGAATATATGGTAATTTTAATTATCCTCCTCATATCTTCATTAACATTTGGTTTTTCATTCTATGGATTCTTTAATGCAACACTCCTTGAAGTAATTCCAGCCTTCATGGTCACACAATGTATCTTGGGCACCATAGAATCCACACCCTAGGAAATCAACATTGTGGGTAGATACCCTGAATGCAACTGCTTGCCATCCTTCCACTCCAGGAATAGGTGGTGGAGTTGTTTTTTACATTGTTAATGGTGCAATTTTTTATTGTCATAATTATATGAATTTACCAACTATGAAAAGAATATATATCTTCTATCGAGGGTATTGGACTCCACAAATATAACGCTCTCATTTAAACTCTTGCTTATTTTTCTTCATTGCTTAAATCCATACAAATTTCTTGTCAAAGTACGATTTTTCATGAAGAGTTTATTCTCTATCATAAAGCTACATGTTTCCTTGAATGTTACAAAACATAATTCAACAAATCAATGAATAACCTATCAAGAAATCTATAGTCAAATCCTATGGAATCTTGCTAAGGTTGAATTGTTTCTATCTCAATCTTGCTAAGGGATTTTTAATTTATTTATTTACTTATTCTATTGTTTTTATTTATTTAATAGTCGTAAATATTGAAAAAATTCTCCTATTTGTTGTCTTAAGAAGGATAAAATGCAATGGTCAATTGATGAATCATTTGGCCTTACACAACTTTCTAATCAACCATGTAATATTCAAAATGAAGTTGATGCTCATCTACATGAATATTCTGAATCAAATAGTATAGAGCTTGTTGAAATAGAAAACCCATCAAAGAAACACAAAATAATATTCAAATCCAAATGGAATACAAGGTTTCCATGGGCTTGTGTTTTAAAATATTTAATGGTACTGAAAGGATAAAATGTTCTTGACGTGTTAAATTTAAAAGTGAGACTCCATTTTTAAAAGAGGGAACTACCACTCTTTAAGTTAGTGGTATAAGTGGCCATGCAAAATCAAAAAGCTTAATTTTTTTTTTTCAACTTTTGGAGGGGAAAAGCCATTGATTGAAAGCATGTATTTTGTTGATATACATGATTTATCTTTAGAAATGCATAGTTAAATATGTGACTTGAATAGGTATAAATGCACTCCATGCGTGCTTCTAACAGATGAATATTCTGCATACACAAATACCACACCAAGAAAAGATTTTATTCATGTTGCTAAAGAGGTGTACTGGAACAACTAAAAAAGAGGATTTTACATGGGTCATTTTACTCAATTTTAGTTGATGAAAGCACTGATCAAATTATGGAACACCAATTGATTGCTTATATTACATGTTTGATGAATGGAGGAAGAGGTCAATGTTTAACAAAGTTTATATGTTTACTTCAATAAAGGATGGAATAGCTAAATGTATGTATGATCTAGTGAGAACTCTTTTACCATAAATGGATTTATATTTGATGAAGTTTGTTGGTTTTGGTTCAGATGGTGCATCTTCCATGAGGGGTGTTCATGAAAGTTTATTTCCTAAGCTTCGTCTGCTCCACATTTATTAGTTATCCATCGCATAGCTCACATGGAAGTATTAACAATCAATGAGGCTTCATCTCATTTTCCAGAGTTCAATATATTAACAAATTTGAAACAATGTTTATTCATGGCTTGGAAAATCAACTAAAGGAAATGGAAAATTGAGAGAGCTAATGTATACATTTCAAATCACTAAGTTAGTGGTCTTACAAATTCATCAAATTAGGCAGGCGTCTAGAGGAAAGGTCATGGAAAGACATTAAACTCATGCATTATTTGTAGGATTGGGAGTCAGGGGAGAAAAAAATGTTTGAGTTGGCAACAATATTTCAAGTGCAAACTTGCATCCATATACTTGCAGACATGCTCATTGAATTAAATAAATTGAATCAAAAGTTCGAAGAGGATAATGTTGATATTACATATATTGATACTACTTTACATGTTTCTATTAGCATTCTTCTTCGTAAATGATTTTTGGAAAGCATTTTTGGTGTAAACGCAGTACATGTGTCTTCTTTTTTAGTTAAAGCATAAAGAGGAACGCTTGAATTTGCAAATAGCACAAGTATAGTACATTTATATCCATTGAGGTTCGAAAGTTTTCCAAAGATGAAAATAGTGGGGCTACTATATGATTGTATTCTTTTGGGAAAATGTTTATTGTAAAGGTGATTATATCTTTAGATAGGAGATTCATAGATTTACATGTATTTAATGTGGCTAAGTTTTGCACTTCTCAACATTCTTATGAAGAATTGAATGATATAGACTGTCCAACAAAAAGATAGTTGAAATGTTTATGTGAAAAATCTATTATGGATACTGCTAGATGTTTGGGTTAAATGAATGAATTTATTTGTGCTATTTGTAAATAATACCATAAAAAGCATATGTATGCAATGAGACCTATGTGGAGATGAACATGAATGGTTTGAAGACTTTCCATATTTGATGCAATTATGGCAAGCTATTCTTGTTATCCCAACAACCACATGAGTGTGTGAAAAAGGCTTCTGAAAATTAAACATGATAACAAATGATGATAGATAAAGACTTTTATTGGAGACACTAGATATGTTAATGTTTCTATCTCTAAGAGCACATCATGCTCTAAATGAGATAGATTGGAATGCTACTTATGATGTAAGGAAATAAATCAAAACTAGAAATCCATTTCCATTGGGAAAATATATTTATATTTCAATTATGTAAGTCCAAGTACTTTTGAAAATCATCTAATGAAACATATGTTTACCTTTTTTTAATAAAATTTAAAATTTTTTATTTGTTTATTTACTAGTTATTGAGATTTTATAGTGTTTTTATTGAATCTACTCTTTAAATTTTTAAGATTTTAAAGATTTAGAATAACATTATTTTATTATAAAAAAAATTTGAAAGATTTATTTAATATATACTTTTCAGTACAAATGATTTTTTTTTATAACTTTTCATCCATGAAAAATGACGAATATATACCCTTCCAAATAAATTAATAACGAGCTTTCAAATCTGAGCACTGTAAAAGACCAATCAAATTTAACCCTATCCAGTTGAATATTTAAGAAATCTTAGAAATATTCTATATGCCGTATAATTGGGATGACGTACAACTCTGCGTACGTAGTAGTAGTTATTGGTCACCGGCAAAACTCCCCAAAATTGAAAAATTTCTACCACGTTTTAAATCAATACGCGCTTCCGTCGCGTGTATTTTCATATGTGTATATAATCAATACGCGCTTCCACCCCGTATATTTTCATACATATATAATCAATACGCGCTTCCACCGCGTGTATTTTCTTTTCTATATATGTATATATATAATACATATATAGCCGTAGTCTAACAATACATGTGACTCTGTATCTTAATTCTGCAACACAATGTGTTTTCATTGGAGTTGAGAATTTCAGATCGGCAATTGCCAAGCTCAACGGCCCCAAATTGTAATTCGATGTTTCCCTCCCACTACACAGCGTTGGCATTGCGTCGCCAAATGTGGAGAAACCCCAGAGAGTCCGGACAGAACCATTCCCAGCCTCCAGAGGAAGATAGAGGAAAAACTTTACGCCACTTTAAGGGAATCCGAATGCGAAAATGGGGAAAGTGGGTGTCCGAAATTCGGATGCCGAGATCGAGGGAGAGGATCTGGCTAGGATCCTATAAAACTGCCGAGCAAGCCGCCCGTGCTTACGATGCCGCACTCTATTCAATTTCCCCAAATGCCAAATTCAATTTCCCCAGTTCCGTGCCCGCCATTCCGCCTGAGTCTTCTCTTTCTCATCAGCAAATTCAGGATGCTGCCGCCAAATATGCCTTGAACGAAATCCCTTTGAATTTTTCCTCTCCGGACAATATGAATAAGAAGAATAAGTGGAAGGAGAAACCGCCATCGCCATCACGATGCTCTCTGGCTTTAGAAACGGAGTGGGCGTGCGACAGTGGGTTTCAGAAATTACCGTCTATTGACTCAGAGAAATAATCTTGATGAATATAGTCTATGAACAAACAAGGCTGACTTTGATAAGAATGGTGTTTTTTTTGTGATTTTATTATTTTTTTTTGGTTAGGAGTCCGGCAGAGGAATTGTCTAGCTTGTCAAAAGTGATTTAAATTTGAGTAATTTTTTTAATAAATTTTGTTATACTAGTGTTTCGGTCATATTTTTTTATAGTAAAAATGAATTCAGTACTAAAAAAAAATTGACACACTCATCATCTTTGAAATTTCACAACAATAACTTTGATTTACAAAAATACCTACTAAATTTTATCGAAATTTAACCAGAATTTCCATAATTTCTAAGAAAAAAAACATTGTAAATAAATTACTGTTTTTTTGTCCATATACTACCAACAAAATGAAAAAATAAACGATTATTTACTTACTAAATATTACTTACTATTTTCTATAATAGAGCATGATTGGCATACTGAATGATGTGTTTTTCCCAACACAACCTGCCATTGGAAAATGCTAATAAAGTCAACATTTTCTCTTAAATATCGCTGTCACAGTCCTTGTCCATTCGTTGCAATCATCAACTTACTAAATAGTACTTTACTATTTTCCATAATAGAGCATCATTGACATACTAATTGATGTGTTCTTTTTCCTAACACAACTTACCATTAGAAAATAGTGCATGATTCCGTAAGTTGAAAGTGGTTTTATGATTAAAATTATATATATTATAACATTAATTCTACAATTCTTTTACGTTTTAAAATATATTATTATTATTTTAAAAAATTATCAATAAATAGTATATAATTTTAAATAAATTAATCAATATTTTTAATTAAATTGTAACTCTGCATGTACTCATGTCAATTTGGAGAATTAAATGAATTAAATGTGTGTTGTATATTAATTCAACTATTTTACATGAGCATCCATAAATTTTATAATATACTTATGGAATGCAATATCTAAAAGTTAACTATTAAATATTCATTAAATTTTAAAATATATTTATGGAATGCAATATTTAAAGGTTAACTATTAAACATTCAATGAAGATGAATCGGGATATTGTGAAGTATTGAGATTATTATTCATTTAATACATTATTTAGAAATTTATTATAAATTATATTTTTTGATAAGTTATGAGGAAATTAATGAAAATTATTTTCAATAATTAGTTTTTTTCCAATGTCATTTATACATTTTTTTTCACAAATTATTTGTACATTTTTTTAAACAATTTTATATTCAAACATTATTAAATTTTTATTTTATAATTTTTAACTGATTATAAAATGATAAATTAAATTCTAAATATTCAATGAAATTATTTCAAATAAATAAATTTAATAATAAATATTAGAAAACAAATATAAAATCAAAATGAGATATTAAAAATTTTTTGTGCTCAGAAGATAGGTGTTCTCGTTAGCCACTCCTACTCTAAGGATTTCATGAAGACCACTTTTCTAAAGAAAACTCTCATTTTATGAAGACCACCTTTCTAAAGAAAAGTCTATCTGCTTAATGTCTTTGTTAATAATGGATATAGTAGGTAGTAGGGTATTAAAGTTGTCCTCAAACCTAGTAAAGGTCCTAAGATTAAGAAAGAGCACTAGGGTATTAAAGCGTTTCAAATCTAGTTAAGGTCCTAAGATTAAGAAAGACCCCGTTGATCGTATTCACCTCCCCTTCATCCAAGGGACAACATACAAGATTGTGAAAATCATCAAGAATCATAATGTTCCCTCAACCTTTAGGTCCCTCAACACCATTAGAAGTTCCCTAAAATTTGTTAAAGACCATGTGAACCCTATGGATATAAAAGGTGTTTATGTCACCCCGTGTTCTTGTGGAACCTCATACATTGGCGAAACTGGTTGATCTATTAATCAAAGGATTAAGAAACACACTATTGATATCAAGCATGGAAGGACCTACTTTTCAGCTTTGGCGGAACATGCAAAGAAGACTAATCATCATATATGCATTGAGGAAGCTAAGGTTATTATGAAGATTTCTCATTTTCATCACTATAAGTTTAGGGAAGCCATTTAAATTGAGAGGACACCCAATAATATCAATAGGGATGACGGATGGAAAATTAGTAGTTGTTGGATTCCTGCCCTTTCTTCTTAATTTTTCGTCTTTGTCTAGTTTTTTCCTTGTTTGTTTTTTCTTCTGATTTTTCGTCTTTGTCTAGTTTTTTCCTTGTTTGTATTTTCTTCTGATCTCTCCCTATATAATTTATCGATTTTCTTTTCTTTTTCTCCATTCTTCCTTTTTATGTAATTTTAATCCTGATTCATTGTAATAGGTTATTTCACCTACCTGATTTATAAAAAAAAATTAATCCACATATATACAAAGGTTAGATTAAATTTTTATATTTTAAAAGAAGGGAAATATTTTTAATAACCTATCAATACGTTTTTAAGTTTATGATAATTTTGAGTTTGTACTAACACATAAATAACTCTGAATAGTGATAGTTTCGTAGAACAGACTAGTCAAAGTCCAAATGACCTCATACAATTTAATAGTTATGTCATGATTTGGGGGCATTTCCCTCAGGCCCCCAACTTACACCAACATGATGCAACTTGTAATAATAATACATGCAATATTCATGGTACTATTACAAAGCATATTGAATAACCATTCAACAATTATGCACGTGCTCTCACTCCTCCATGATTATCCTCGAGTGCTCTTTCCCTACATCCATTTTTTCCATTTTCATTTGAATTGCAACCCATCATCCATAGAAGGAAAGTTATCGTTCAATGCTAGAATATATGGTATTTTTCATTATCCTCCTCATATCTTTATTAACATTTGGTTTTTCATTCTATGGATTATTTAATGCAACACTCCTTGAAGTAATTCTAGCCTTCATGGACACACAATGTATCTGGGCACCATAGAATCCACACCCTAGGAAATCAACATTGTGGCTAGATACCATGAATGGAATTGCTTGCCATCCTTCCATTCTAGGAATAGGTGGTGGAGTTGTTTTCTACATTGTTAATGGTGCAAATTTTTATTTTCATAATTATATGAATCTACCAACTATGAAAAGAATATATATCTTCTATCGAGGGTATTGGACTCCACAAATATAACGCTCTCATTCAAACTCTTGCTTATTTTTCTTCATTGCTTAAATCCATACAAATTTCTTGTCAAAGTACGATTTTTCATGAAGAGTTTGTCCTCTATCATAAAGTTACATGTTTCCTTGAATGTTACAAAACATAATTCAACAAATCAATGAATAACCTATCACGAAACCTATAGTCAAATCCTATGGAATCTTGCTAAGGTTGAATTGTTTCTATCTCAATCTTGTTAAGGGCTTTTTAATTTATTTATTTACTTATTCTATTGTTTTTATTTATTTAATAGTCGTAAATCTTGAAAAATTTCTCCTATTTGTCATCTTAAGAAGGATAAAATGCAATGGTCACTTGATGAATCATTTGGCCTTACACAACATTCTAATCAACCATGTAATATTCAAATTGAAGTTGATGCTCATCTACATGAATATTCTGAATCAAATAGTATAGAGCTTGTTGAAATAGAAAACCCATCAAAGAAACACAAAATAATATTCAAATCCAAATGGAATACAAGGTTTCCATGGGCTTGTGTTTTAAAATATTTAATGGTACTGAAAGGATAAAATGTTCTTGACGTGTTAAATTTAAAAGTGAGACTCCATTTTTAAAAGAGGGAACTACCACTCTTTAAGTTAGTGGTATAAGTGGCCATGCAAAATCAAAAGCTTAATTTTTTTTTTTTTCAACTTTTGGAGGGGAAAAGCCATTGATTGAAAGCATGTATTTTGTTGATATACATGATTTATCTTTAGAAATGCATAGTTAAATATGTGACTTGAATAGGTATAAATGCACTCCATGCGTGCTTCTAACGGATGAATATTCTGCATACACAAATACCACACCAAGAAAAGATTTTATTCAAGTTGCTAAAGAGGTGTATTGTAACAAACTAAAAAAGAAGATTTTACATAGGTTATTTTACTCAATTTTAGTTGATGAAAGCACTGATCAAATTATGGAACACCAATTGATTGTTTATATTACATGTTTGATGAATGGAGGAAGAGGTCAATGTTTAAGAAAATTTATATGTTTACTTCAAATAAAGGATGGAATAGCTCAATGTATGTATGATCTAGTGACAACTCTTTTAGCATAAATGGATTTATATTTGATGAAGTTTGTTGGTGTTGGTTCAGATGGTGCATCTTCCATGAGTGGTATTCATGAAAGTTTATTTCCTAAGCTTCGTGTGCCCCACATTTATTAGTTATCCATCGCATAGCTCACACGGAAGCATTAACAATCAATGAGGCTCATCTCATTTTCCAGAGTTGTAATATATTAACAAATTTGAAACAATGTTTATTCATGGCCTGGAAAATCAACTAAAGGACATGGAAAATTGAGAGAGCTAATGTATACATTTCAAATCACTAAGTTAGTGGCCTTACAAATTCATCAAATTAGGCAGGTCTCTAGAGGAAAGGTCATGGAAAGACGTTAAACTCATGCATTATTTGTAGGATTGGGAGTCAGGGGAGAAAAAAATGTTTGAGTTGGCAACAATATTTCAAGTGCAAACTTGCATCCATATACTTGCAGACATTCTCATTGAATTAAATAAATTGAATCAAAAGTTCGAAGAGGATAATGTTGATATTACATATACTGATACTACTTTACATGTTTCTATTAGCATTATTCTTCGTAAATGATTTTTGGAAAGCATTTTTGGTGTAGATGCAGTGCATATTTCTTCTTTTTAGTTAAAGCATAAAGAGGAACGCTTGAATTTGCAAATAGCACAAGTATGGTACATTTATATCCATTGAGGTTCGAAAGTTTTCCAAAGACGAAAATAGCGGGGCTACTATATGATTGTATTCTTTTGGGAAAATGTTTTATTGTAAAGGTGATTATATCTTTAGATAGGAGATTCATAGATTTACATGTATTTAATGTGGCTAAGTTTTGCACTTCTCAACATTATTATGAAGAAGTGAATGATATAGACTGTCCAACAAAAAGATAGTTGAAATGTTTATGTGAAAAATCTATTATGGATGTTGCTAGATGTTTGGGTTAAATGAATGAATTTATTTGTGCTATTTGTAAATAATACCCTAAAAAGCATATGTATGCAATGAGACCTATGTGGAGATGAACATGAATGGTTTGAAGACTTTCCATATTTTATGCAATTATGGAAAGCTATTCTTGTTATCCCAACAACCACATGAGTGGGTGAAAGAGGCTTTTGAAAATTAAACATGATAAAGAATGATGATAGATAAAGACTTTCATTGGAGACACTAGATATGTTAATGTTTCTATCTCTAAGAGCACATCATGCTCTAAATGAGATAGATTGGAATGCTACTTATAATGTAGGAAATAAATGAGAACTAGAAATCCATTTCCATTGAGAAAATATATTTATATTTTCAATTATGTAAGTCCAAATACTTTTGAAAATCATCTAATGAAACATATGTTTATCTTTTTTTAATGGAATTTAAGATTTTTTATTTGTTTATTTACTAGTTATTGAGATTTTATAGTGTTTTTATTGAATGTACTCTTTAAATTTTTAAGATTTTAAAAATTTAGAATGACATTATTTTATTACGAGACTTTTTTGAAAAAATTATTTAATATATATTTTTCAGTAGAAATGAATTTTTTTTATAACTTTTCATCCAAATATATACCCTTCCGAATGAATTAAAAACAAGCTTTCAAATTCGAGTACGGTAAGAGACCCATCAAATTTAACCCTATCCAGTTGAATATTTAAGAAATCTTAGAAATATTCTATATGCTGCATAATTGGGATGACGTACAACTCTGCGTACCTCGTAGTAGTTATTGGTCACCGGCAAGACTCCCCAAAATTGAAAATTTTCTACCGCGTTTTAAATCAATACGCGCTTCCATCGCGTGTATTTTCATGTGTATATAATCAATACGCGCTTCCACCCGGTCTATTTTCTTATATATATATAATCAATACGCGCTTCCACCGAGTGTATTTTGTTTTATATCTATATATATAATACATATATAGCCGTAGTCTAACCATACATGCGACTCTGCATCTTAATTCCGCAACACAATGTGTTTTCACTGGAGTTGAGAATTTCAGATCGGCAATTGCCAAGCTCAACGGCCCCAAATTGTAATTCGATGTTTCCCTCCCACTACACAGCGTTGGCATTGCGTCGCCAAATGTGGAGAAACCCCAGAGAGTCCGGACAGAACCATTCCCAGCCTCCAGAGGAAGATAGAGGAAAAACTTTCCGCCAATTTAAGGGAATCCGAATGCGAAAATGGGGAAAGTGGGTGTCCGAAATTCGGATGCCGAGATCGAGGGAGAGGATCTGGCTAGGATCCTATAAAACTGCCGAGCAAGCCGCCCGTGCTTACGATGCCGCACTCTATTGGCTCAGAGGCCCAAATGCCAAATTCAATTTCCCCAATTCCGTGCCCGCCATTCCGCCTGAGTCTTCTCTTTCTCATCAGCAAATTCAGGATGCTGCCGCCAAATATGCCTTGAACGAAATCCCTTTGAATTTTTCCTCTGCGGACAATATGAATAAGAAGAATAAGTGGAAGGAGAAACCGCCATCGCCATCACGATGGTCTCTGGCTTTAGAAACGGAGTGGGCGTGCGACAGTGGGTTTCAGAAATTACCGTCTATTGACTCAGAGAAATAATCTTGATGAATATAGTCTATGAACAAACAAGGCTGACTTTGATTACTTGTATAGTCTTGATAAGAATGGTGTTTTTTTTGGGTGATTTTATTATTTTTTTTTGGTTAGAGTCTTGATAAGAATGGTGTTTTTTTCGTGATTTTATTATTTTTTTTGTTAGGAGTCCGGCAGAGGAATTGTCTAGCTTGTCCAAATAAATTTTGTTAGTATTTGTTATACTAGTGTTTGAGTCATATTTTTTATAGTAAAAATGAATTCAGTACTAAAAAAAATTGACACACTCATCATCTTGAAATTTCACAACAACCAGAATTTCCATAATTTCTAAGAAAAAAACATTGTAAATAAATTACTGCCTTTTATCCTTATACTACCAACAAAATGAAAAAATAAACAATTATTTACTTACTAAATATTACTTACTATTTTCTATAATAGAGCATGATTGGCATACTGAATGATGTGTTTTTCCATACTGGAAAATGCTAATAAAGTCAACATTTTCTCTTAAATATCGCTGTCACAGTCCTTGTCCATTCGTTGCAATCATCAACTTACTAAATAGTACTTTACTATTTTCCATAATAGAGCATCGACATACTAAATGATGTGTTCTTTTTCCTAACACAACTTGCCATTAGAAAATAGTGCATGATTCCGTAAGTTGAAAGTGGTTTTATAATTAAAATTATATATTTGTTTAGAAATTTTTGGCAAAATCACATAATTTATTATTTGTCAGAAGTCTAAATTCTATGATAATAAAATTATATATATTATAACATTAATTCTACAATTTTATTTACGGTTTTAAAAAATATATTATTACTATTTAAGAAAAATATTCATATTTAATAATTATTATAAATAATTTTTAAATAAATTAATCAATATTTTTAATTAAATTGTAACTCTACATGTACTCATGTCAATTTGGAGAATTAAATGAATTAAATGTGTGTTGTATATTAATTCAACTATTTTACATGAGCATCCATAAATTTTATAATATACTTATGGAATGCAATATCTAAAAGTTAACTATTAAATATTCATTAAATTTTAAAATATATTTATGGAATGCAATATTTAAAGGTTAACTATTAAACATTCAATGAAGAAGAATCGGGATATTGTGAAGTATTGAGATTATTATTCATTTAATACATTATTTAGAAATTTATTATAAATTATATTTTTTTATAAGTTATGAGGAATTAATGAAATTATTTTCCAATAATTTTTTTTTTTCAATATCATTTATACTTTTTTTCAAATTATTTTGACATTTTTTTTAACAATTTTATATTCAAACCTTTATTAAATTTATTTTATAATTTTTAACTGATTATAAAATGATAAATTAAATTCTAAATATTCAATGAAATTATTTCAAATAAATAAATTTAATAATAAATATTAGAAAACAAATATAAAATCAAAATGAGATATTAAAAATTTTTTGTGCTCAGAAGATAGGTGTTCTCGTTAGCCACTCCTACTCTAAGGATTTCATGAAGACCACTTTTCTAAAGAAAACTCTCATTTTATGAAGACCACCTTTCTAAAGAAAAGTCTATCTGCTTAATGTCTTTGTTAATAATGGATATAGTAGGTAGTAGGGTATTAAAGTTGTCCTCAAACCTAGTAAAGGTCCTAAGATTAAGAAAGAGCACTAGGGTATTAAAGCGTTTCAAATCTAGTTAAGGTCCTAAGATTAAGAAAGACCCCGTTGATCGTATTCACCTCCCCTTCATCTAAGGGACAACATACAAGATTGTGAAAATCATCAAGAATCATAATGTTCCCTCAACCTTTAGGTCCCTCAACACCATTAGAAGTTCCCTAAAATTTGTTAAAGACCATGTGAACCCTATGGATATAAAAGGTGTTTATGTCACCCCGTGTTCTTGTGGAACCTCATACATTGGCGAAACTGGTTGATCTATTAATCAAAGGATTAAGAAACACACTATTGATATCAAGCATGGAAGGACCTACTTTTCAGCTTTGGCGGAACATGCAAAGAAGACTAATCATCATATATGCATTGAGGAAGCTAAGGTTATTATGAAGATTTCTCATTTTCATCACTATAAGTTTAGGGAAGCCATTTAAATTGAGAGGACACCCAATAATATCAATAGGGATGACGGATGGAAAATTAGTAGTTGTTGGATTCCTGCCCTTTCTTCTTAATTTTTCGTCTTTGTCTAGTTTTTTCCTTGTTTGTTTTTTCTTCTGATTTTTCGTCTTTGTCTAGTTTTTTCCTTGTTTGTATTTTCTTCTGATCTCTCCCTATATAATTTATCGATCTTCTTTTCTTATCTTTTTCTCCATTCTTCCTTTTTATGTAATTTTAATCCTGATTCATTGTAATAGGTTATTTCACCTACCTGATTTATAAAAAAAAATTAATCCACATATATTTATATTTATATTCTTATTTCTCTTAATTTAGTCCTAAGCCATATTTTTTCTTTAATTTATAATTTTGAATATATATTGTCCATTTAATTTTTAACTAAAAAATTAGATTCTTATATTTAATGCTTTAAAATTAGGTAGAAAAGAATGTCCGTAGTTATTTGTATCTTTTATTATTTTTTTATTATTTTAATTTTTTGCATTTTATATATTGTTATTAATCTAAAATTATTTTATTCCTACTTTATCTCAGGAAGGAATAATGTTTATCATTTTATTATTCCCTTCCCTTAATTATGAATTTGTCATAATATATTTATGTATTCTTATTCCTTTCCTAGTCAAATCTAAAGTTAATTTTATGAATTTAATTTATATATATTTTAGATTATTTAGTTATAAAAAATGATTATTTAAATTAATTAGTTTAAAATTAAATAAAAAATATTATTAAGCATTATAAAAATTATTTAAATAATATAAAATATTTCCCTTTTCCTCTCCAAGTCAAATATAGTCATTTTCTTTTAACTATTAGGATGGGGTGCTTCCTATTTAAGCTCCTATCTTGATTTGTTTCTTCATCTTGTTCTAAAGATGAACCACACGCACCAAAATCTTCAAATATGTTTTTCTTCATAAAATGTTTTTTCTTCCAAAAATATTTTAAATATTCATTTAATTATTTAATAAAAATATTTTAAAAATACATTATTTCACTTAATAGTGTTAATTATTAAAAATTAATAATATTAACCCAAATTTTACATATTAAAGACTAATAAGATTAACTAAAAGTTTAATTTTAAGATAAATTTTCTGTTTTTTTTAAAATTTTTAACTAGAAAATTCCAAACTCTAAATATAATTGATTTATTAGTAAAAATATTTTTTCCCCGGCCCAATACAATACACTAGCAATTGTCCCAAAAGGTACAAAGAGAGGCCGATAGGATTACTAAATTAGAATTGTTGAATTTCTCTAGAAGACTCTCTTTGGGAACAAAACTCCAGTATGTTACAAAAAAAATGTGTTCCACTCAAGGGATAAAACCCTTTTATCTCACAACAATGATTTTGACTAATAGCCATCAGATTGCAGATGTCTGTTTGACATTATGTGCTTGTCTCTCTGTATCATTTTTTTTTCAGGAAGCTCGTTGGTGTGATAAGAAGTAATGTTGCATAAGATTTCTAAACCCACAACAGGGAGACACACAACACAATTTTAAACTCAAGAAAACCCTCATCGTGAATAAAAACTCCAGTACGTTACATAAAAAATGTGTTCCACTCAAGGGATGAAACCCCTTTGTGTTACAACAGTGATTTCCACCAATAGCCATCAAATTACAGACGTCTGTCTAACACTACTTTTTTTCCAGCAGGCTCGTTGGTGCAATGAGACGTAATGTTGTATAAGATTTCTAAATGAAGGACAAATGGGAAGAAGGACAAATGGGAAGAAGACAAATAGGAAAGAATTTCTTCTTATGTTTAAACATATCAATCTACAAGAAAAACTCGCTAATTCGAAGATTTTCCTTAATTTCAACGTAATGCGAAAACATCTTGCTAGCTTAAATAGATTATCTAATTCATCTCTCTTTACTTGTGGATTTGCGTTAGGGTTTGTATTGAAGCTTTTCATGAAAAGATATCGCTAGGTTGAATATATTATATGTTTCATCTTCCTTCACTTGTGGATTTGCGTAAGGGTTTGTATTGAAGCCTTTCATTCTCAAGATTTTTTGTTTCCATCATCTTTATTCAAAGGTTTTCGATTTTATTTCAATAAATCTAAGATAATATCAAATCATTCTGATTTTCACTTTCAAATGTATTAATGTACAAGTGTTTCAGATAGAAGTGACGTGATTCTTTCGCTTCCACTAACGTGTCAACAAGTTCCTTGCAAAGGGAAAACGTGGAGAATCACCGATGAGCCCAATGTCCTTGCACAATGAACTCGAAGAGTATAGAGATAACTATGCAGAATAGAAAATGGAAAGTGGTAAGGTTTTGATGATGACATCCCACTCCCACTTTGTGGCCACGATCCCTGGTTTTCTTATTTATGCAGGGATTCAAGCCAACAGAGAGCATAGAGGTCGCAAGATTGAGTTTCGTGAGCCTTCCGAGCCCCATGCCTTCCTACCAGCCCAACCCTGCATCGTCGTCTTTTGCGAGCCCAACGCCTTCTTATCACCCGAGCTCGATGCCTTCCTACCAGCCCAACCCTGCATTGTCATTTTTTGTGAGCACGACTTCGTCATCATTCGAGCATGGTGGAGCATGCACGAAAAACTCTTTGATCTTGTGGCTCAAGAACCTCATGACGTCGTCGCCGACTGTGTTGATTCACGACGGGGGCTTGATTTGCGCATTGATGACCCTGCTCCTGAGCACAAAAAAGAAGCCAAAAAATTCCAATGCTCTTGACAGTGTGCTTCATTAAAAAGCTCAAAGAAAAAGGGAAGAAAGGGCAGAATGTGTGGATAAAGAATATGCCTTATAGAGGAATCACAGGAACAGTTTCAGTCTTGTGAGCCATGGTTGAGATGAGAGAAGAATAGGGGGACTTATTTGTAGGTTTTGCTTCACAGTTTTATGACCTGCACAACATGCAGAAGCTGGTGAAACCCACAGAGAAGAAGATCCAACCATTGAATCAGATAGAGAATTGAACGAAGATAGCCAAGCAATCTGTATTGAATGGCTAAAGCCTAACTTGGCTACAACCAGTGGTCCGAGGGTGATGCAATTGGCTCCAACAGTGAATAGCTGCATGGAACGCATGAAACTCGGTCTGGAGAAAAGAAAATCAAAGACAGGTGATTTGCAGCAGCAGAAAGATGAAGTAGCCAAGTAACTAAAGCAAGAAATACCCACCACCAGTTATCTGATCATCCCACTGTTTCAAATTATATGGTTGCTGTCAAAGTCCAAACTGCTCTTATGAAATCTATGAATATATAATCTTGTCATTTTGGTTGTAGTAAACCTACAACTATGTCGTAAAGGTTAATCTAGATACTATGTTTTCAGAGCTGTTTATTTTTAGAAACTCAAATTAAATTAGCATACCGCACCATGTCAAAACAAAAGGCCACAGTAACTTAAAATATAAGTAAACAAGGCCTCTTACATATATGTAAACAAGGCCTCTTACAGACAGAACAATATATATCTGCCTGTTCCAATCCAGAATAAATAAATAAAACTAACTTGTGAATGTGTTTAGAGATGTACTTGAATTAGGAAGTACTGGACACTCTCGGCGGTGGCATAAAATGCCTGTTCAGGGTCAAAATTTAAAGGCATAAAATGAGGAGAGTACTGAGCATGATATTTAATGTTAGCTGCAACCTTTGAAGTTTCTTTGGCTGTAGGATGAGCCACAGTTGGAACAGCGAAGAGATTTCCCTTCAAAGACTTGTTGCCCTCGGTAAACCTTATTTCCATTTTGAACATTTTATGTTTCCCCAGTCCAGGCAACTCAGCTATTAATACTTGCAGAAATTAAGATGTCAAACGTACTACATGAAGTAGTGGACACACTATTATCACATTTAAAGAAACAATCAATGATAGTATATAAATCAGAGTTCCTTAGGCATCTCAGGCCTTGGCTAGTCAGCAATATTCAAGCACAAATTGGATCGAATTGCTATGGGCAATATTGGAAGTGAATGAACTGTGATGATCAGAAATTCATCAGCTGTCAGTGCAAATTTTTCCAGTCACGTTAAACATGGGTGCTTAAAAGTTAATAAGCACGGAGTTACATATGAACCCTAAGCTTTCCCGGCTCAATTTGTTTTAAATAATAATAAAAATTATATGACAGATGTACAAACACAATCATAAAAAAGGCATCTTTCATTAGGTAGTAAAATCCTCACTACCTCTAGTTCATCGCTCATACAAGATCAAATATTTCTGGAATCTTATGTGAAGCTTTCAGATAAGAAACAATCCAACCTGGTTTTCAAAAGATACTGCTTTAATTTAGATACAGCGCGGATAAAACTAAACTTGCTGACTAGATTCTCTGGTTCTAATTAAAACTGAACTTTCTGACCAGATTCTCCGATTCTAACTAAAACTAAAATGAAGAGTGAAGTGTGCCATTGCAAAAAATATGGCAATAAACCACGAGACAACAATTAAATAAATATTAAAATCTCACGAATACAATATCCCCTGTATCTGATACAGGTTTTATGAATCTATACCAATAATTACAACATAAGATAAATGAATCTTGTTACCATCTGAATGATTGTCCAAGGCAACGAAACTAAAAAGAAATAAGGTCACTTTATGATGAAGATTATTGGCAGTGATGTGTCGTTACTTTTAATTTCGCACATGCTCGTTGGAATAACAATAACTATTAACTTGAGCCTAGACTTTGTGAATTCCAGTGATGCATATGAGCTAAGGGCTCTTAGATAAGAATGCAGAGACTCCAAGACATGGAACAAGCACATATCAATGTGTCGTTACTTTTAATTTCACACATGCTCGTTGGAATAACAATAACTATTAACTTGGGCCTAGACTTTGTGAATTCCAGTGATGCATATGAGCTAAGGGCTCTTAGATAAGAATGCAGAGACTCCAGGACATGGAACAAGCACATATCAATCTGTGCCAGATTATTATTTTATCTAACCCTAAAGAACTTCAACTCAATTCACAGAAGATGGGGGCAAAACAAGAACATGCCCTGAAACTTTTTGTGCTTCATACCCTTCAAAAGTTTCCCACTGCTGACAAAAAGATGAAAAGCACACAACTTCACAAGCAACTCAAAGAAATCATCTGTATCTCCTGATCTTTACATATTTTACAGAACAAAGATTAGCAACATGTGATTAAATTCATCAGCTGCCAGTGCAAATTTTTCCAGCCACGTTAAACATGGGTGCTTAAAAGTTAATAAGCACGGAGTTACATTTGAACCCTAAGCTTTCCTAGCTCAATTTGTTTTAAATAATAATAAAAATTATATGACAGATGTACAAACGCAATCATAAAAAAGGCGTCTTTCATTAGGTAGTAAAATCCTCACTACCTCTAGTTCATCGCTCATACAAGATCAGATATTTCTGGAACTTTATGTGAAGCTTTCAGATAAGAAACAATCCAACCTGGTTTTCAAAAGATACTGCTTTAGTTTAGATACAGTGCGGATAAAACTAAACTTTCTGACTAGATTCTTTGATTCTAATTAAAACTAAACTTTCTGACCAGATTCTCCAATTCTAACTAAAACCGGAAATGAAGAGTGAAATGTGCCATTGCAAAAAACATGGCAATAAACCACAAGACAACAATTAAATAAATATTAAAATCTCACGAATACAATATCCCCTGTATCTGATACAGGTTTTATGAATCTATACCAACAATTACAACATAAGATAAATGAATCTTGTTACCATCTGAATGATTGTCCAAGGCAACGAAACTGAAAAGAAATAAGGTCACTTTATGATGAAGATTATTGGCAGTGATGTGTCGTTACTTTTAATTTCGCACATGCTCGTTGGAATAACAATAACTATTAACTTGGGCCTAGACTTTGTGAATTCCAGTGATGCGTATGAGCTAAGGGCTCTTAGATAAGAATGCAGAGACTCCAGGACATGGAACAAGCACATATCTATCTGTGCCAGATTATTATTTTATCTAAGCCTAAAGAACTTCAACTGAATTCACAGAAGATGGGGGCAAAACAAGAACATGCCCTGAAACGTTTCGTGCTTCATACCCTTCAAAAGTTTCCCACTGCTGACAGAAAGATGAAAAGCACACAACTTCACAAGCAACTCAAAGAAATCATCTGTATCTCCTGACCTTTACATATTTTACAGAACAAAGATTAGCAACATGTGATCAAATGCTAACTCTGAACAGGGACCACTGACCCACCCAACTTCAATGCAGGAAGCTTGGAAATCAGCACCATTCATGTCCAAACATTGTTTAGAAGATTCCTTGGTATCCTGCAGCACTCCACTTTGACGTATTCCTTTGAGACGTAGACAATATAGCTCAAGTAGACATCTAACAGAGTTAATGTTGCTAACATACTCTTCTTGTGTTGAAAGAATTTTGATTTATAATTGCAGATTGACCTGTCCTATGCAGACTGACCTGTTCTGCTCTAAACAAGCCCCAATTAGGTCCATAATCTTATGAGAAATTATTAACATTCACATTCTAATCACTTTGCTTTCTCCTTTTTCTTCTTCATCGAATTTGATTGAAGTAGAGTTTCTAGTGATTTGGCCTTCCTGTTTCGTGCTCTGCCAGCTTCCTTCAAGAGTTCTGCCAGCCTTTTCTTTTCATCATCTACATCCGGGTTTGTTGTGCCAAGTTTCTCTTCTCTCATTCCAAAAACATATTCCAAAACCCCGATGGCATCCTCCAACCTGCACATGAAGAACATGAATAATCAGTTAAGATGAAACATCAAGATTTGCATGAAGGTAAATAAATATCATATATGATATAAAATGATTACTTTCATTAGTGTTCCAAATATTTAATATAAATATTATAATGCTTTCAATGACTAAGAAGAAATAATGAATAGTCACAATAATAAAAAAAAATTCTTTATGACAAGAAATCAGAGGAAACTTTCTAAAATATTCTATATTCAAAATTCCTTCGACAACATGACAGTGCATTTTAATCTATATGCTCATAAATCGTCTTTAAATATAAAATATAGACATGTAAATCAAATTCAGATAGGAAAAGGACAAACGAATAAATATTAAAAATAATTTGGTATGTAACATCCCACTTTCACAATGTCACCCAAACAAAACTTTAACCTTATAACAAATCAAAAAGTCTAATGTAAACTATGTATTAAAAATATTTACAACAAGTTCCATCGCACTTTAGAAAAAGGCACTTCACTTGAGTATCAAAAGAGAGACTTAATAAAGAAAAAAACAAAAAACATATATATATAACATTGTCATTGCTGGCATGCGATTCTAACAACAAAACATTAAAAGTATGAATGTCATATTTAAAAACTGAGCTGACCTCTCAACATAGAATGGGTTGCAACAGATCCTCCTAAGAAGTGACCAATAAATATGACGGGTTTGAGTTCCATACAGATCTGCAGCTGATTTTCCATTGAAATATGTCAATACTGTACTTTCCTTTCTGAACTTCAAAATTTCATCTCTAATAAGTAAGAAGAAAACCCTATTTTCACTAATCTGAGGTCACTTTACATGTAGATAAATTAATTTAACTTTTCTTCTAAATGTGTATTCTCCTTAATAAGCAGGAACAACTTCAGAGCTCCCTGATGGACGCGTGCTGGTTGACCATCATTACCTTTGAGGCAACCAGAGAATATCTTATTTCCAGTTGGGAGATTTCCCTCTCCATATTTGCCCTCTTTGACAATAAAATCTTCTAATCTGTGAAACGAAGGGAAGGCAACATATACAACATCTTCATCCTCAGTCAGAGTAAAACTCTGTGGGCTATTTTCGCAAGCACGGAGCAACTCTTTCCAAGCCTTAGGGAGCAACCCAGATGAAGCGAGAAAGGTTGCAATCTCCTAATCTACGGTGAATCTGCAACGACATTTCTTTAAATTAGAACCATATGGGCATCTAAGAATAGACTCCTCTCAATTTGTTACTGTATTCATAAAAATGTGGCATATGCAAAGTTTACAAGACAAGATATAGACAAAGAACGAGTGAGCTCTGAATCCTTTTCACTTATGTGAGTCAAATATGTCCGTTTTGCAAATGCACCATTCTTTTTGTAAAACAGAAGTTATGGAAGAGATGACCAGACTCTTCAAAAATACCACGCTACCTTCATTCCCTGCAATAATATTAAAAGGAATATAAAGTATTATAAAAGATTACATATACACGCACATAGCTTTCAAACAGGAAACCCTGAGATTGCTTATCTTGTGATAAGCTGGAGGTCAAAAACCAGATTATTGGATCTGCCCTTACTGGGCAGAATCAAACTTTCATTACACCGCTTAGTCGGAAGGGACATCAACCCTATAATCCTTCCAAAGGCTTAAGAAAACAAAGAATTTTTAGTAGGTGAAGGACTCCATGATTGACCGGCACTAATGTTATGACTGTTGTTGCGGAGGTCCACACCAGTAGTTTGAATCAAAACCTATCAAAATCCGCATAAAAATAAAGAAAACCATAGATTAAACACGGTAAGATTTGGGATTTTTCCAGTTTTTTTTCCAATTTCTTTAAATTTGATTCAAATTTAACAGATTGTTGGAGATAAATCCATTTATAAATTCAAAAATACAATTCAAAGATTCAGATATTGTTTTGGGAAAAAATATAAATCTAATAACTTACTTAAAAAAAAATAAAAGAAGTAAACTTCATATTCTTAAAACTTCCTATTGAAACCCCATTTTCCAGATACGGATCCGTTCAAAATTCACACAAAATACATGGATGTGTCTGTTCTTTCTTTGATCGATGGGTGCAAGCATATCCTTGTTGTGGAGGGCGCTTTAGGTCCATTGGTTCAGCTCCTAGAATCAGGGAGCTCGTTGCGTAAAGAAAAGGTTGCGGCGGCCATTGGAGGGCTAACAAGAAATGCAAAAAATGCTTGGGGAATTGTGGCTTAGGGTGGGGTTACAGTTCTAATTCATATTTGCAAATCGGGAACCCCGGCTGCACGGGCCATGGTTGCAGGGGCGCTAAGGAATGTGGCCGCTGTGGAAGAGATAGGGAAAACGATGGCGGAAGAAGCGGCGATTACTGTTCTGCTCAATCTGGTTTCTTCTGGTATGCCATCTGCGCAAGAAAATGCAATAGAATGCCTGCATGCAATGGCTTCCCAAGATGAAAAAATGTGTCAGTTGATTGCCAAAGAAGGCGGAATTCAAACCTTGTTACGTCTTTTAGAAGAACCCACTACGCCCAAATCGCAGGAGCTCGTCATCAGGCGATAAAGCGCATTAGCTTAATCCGTGGGCTACAGTTAACTGTCGGTTGTAAACCCTTCCCGTTCGTGAACAAAACTGCAACTGGTAACCGCAGAAGACC
>APFE031501685.1:264266-289116 GCA_000404065.3 Pinus taeda | reverse complement strand
GGTTTTTGATGAAGTCCGGTGTAGCTAAGACCGTGCTTGGCACGTTTTCCTCTTTAAGTGTTCGAAGGCCTTTGTTGTTCTGGAGTCCATGAAAATGCATCTTTCTTCAATAATGTTGTTAGAGGTGTTGCTATTCTCCCATAATTCTTAACAAACTTGCGATAATACCCTGTCAACCCGAGAAATCCTCGTAGATGTTTTATGGAAGTGGGGATTTTCCATTCCTTAATGGCTTTAATTTTTCCAGGGTCTACCTTAACTCGTTCATGAGATACAATATGACCCAGATATTCGACCTCTTGTACTCCAAAGAAACATTTGGTTTTTTTTGCATATAATTGTTTCTCCTCCAATAGTTGTAGCACCTTATCAACATGTTCAACGTGATCCTTTTGTTGGCACCTAAATTCGCCTTAGGCTGAATGAAGGCAAAATTCAGGGTAACCACAAACCAAGCTTAGTCTGGTAGCTAGCCCTACTAGAACAAGAGAAGGCTCTCTCCGAGTCACACTCAGTGAATAGATAAACGAAATGGCCTGAGATGACTTAAAATGAAATATTTATCTTAGGCTAGTAAGTGAATATGGATACAAGAAGTGATTTTTATGAATGACTGTGTTTCTGGGATGGTATGGGACCAATGGGCCTCAATGAACAGAGAACTTAATACAAAGGCACAAATTACTTCGTGAGGCAAGATAGGCAGAAAGCCTAGCAATTTAGTTTAAGATAGTGCAGAATGGAGAGATTGATTAAGAGGGTGAAAAGGGCATGGACAACATGAATCCTTTTCAACAAAAGAATGAATACTGAACATGAAATTTTCCCACAGGAAGAGCAATAAAATTGAATTCTACCTTATCCAACTTAGAAAATTTCACTAGAAATGAATATGAAATAAACTATGAAACATAAAAAGATACATATGAAGCATAAGAGACACATTTTCTACACTCACAACCACATGAATCTCATGAAACAGCGCCGCTGCATTTCATTAATCCTCTGTAAAAAAATATACAATGAAGAAACAAGCTTCTTTCCCACAGTCTCCCAGAAGTTACAAGCCAACCAACCCTTTGCAAATAGTTTGCATACAATATATAGAATGTGCCATGA
The DNA here is from genome assembly GCA_000404065.3 of Pinus taeda. Taxonomy (NCBI): domain Eukaryota; kingdom Viridiplantae; phylum Streptophyta; class Pinopsida; order Pinales; family Pinaceae; genus Pinus; species Pinus taeda. The sequence continues at coordinate 287,997 of APFE031501685.1, read as the reverse complement.
AGAGATAGAATTCCCAAGGGTTGGGGAGTTACTCGAATCATTACAAAATGAAGGTGGAGAGCCAAACATCAGCTACAGGTGCAATGCCACAAGCATGACAAATGGCTTGGGTGACCCTTTGCCTTCCTTTGCCACTTGGATAGATGCCCATCAGGAGTGAAAATATTTTAAATGCCACCTTTGGTGTCAAAAAAGTGAAGTGTATATGAGAGGGCCCACTTATGAAAAGTCTCGAATTGAAATTTTGCGAAACAGAGGCAAATTGGGCCTTTTTTCCTATATGCGCCACGCCATTTTCTATATGCGTCGTGCCACTTTGGGGCCATTTTTGAGGCACTTGCAGGAGTCTCAAATGTGCCCAAGTTAGCTTGTTGGAAAGCCTGTCATATCTACTTTCCAACCCAAGTGAAATTTTTAAATTTGGAGCTCATTGTCCCCTCTAAATCTTCATTCTCCCAAGACTACGTCCTGTGTGTCAAAATAGGGGCAGTGAGGCCATGTTTTGGGTGTTTTTGACCTCCTGGAGACTCAAATCATGCCCAAATTTCTTGCTCGAGTGCCAATAGTCGTGATTTTGCATGCTAAATCCAAAAATGCAAGACATTTCTCATTTGGAGCTCCCAATCCTACGTGTCGCGCCGGTGGCGCGACGCATAGGGAGAAAAAACCTGTGTTTGTGCCAAAAAATCTCCATGTGACCAAAATTGTCCCAAATTTCTTGAAATTTGGGCTGGAGGTTCTCTAAGAGGCACTATGGTAGGCCACAGAAGCTTTAGCCATGATTCGAAGCTGATCTTGCCCTTTTGGCTCTTTTGTTGCACTGCTCAATTTGGCCTTCAAGCTTCTTATCCGGGCCTTTGCACTCATGTTCCATGCCCTATATTGACAAGCCATCCTCCTCAGTATGGTTTTGTCTCTACTGGCCTTCTCCAACAGTCTCTCCAGGTGGATATTGGTCCGCTCTAACCAGGACTCACGGTCGTTGTTGATCTCTTGCTCCAAGGTAGTGAGCTCGATCCTCCTTTGTTGGGTAGCTTGTCGATTCTCACAGATGCTTTTCAACTCCATGATTACCTGCTGGTCCTCAAGCTACTTGTTCCTCTACTCTAGATACTTGATGATCCATTTGGCCCTCTCCACATTGAGTGACAAGTCTTGGATCTCCGTGTTCTGCTCTTGAATTGTCATCCTAAGTTGGGCATTCTCCGCCTCTGCCTCATCATCCTGAATGAGGATGACATCGGTCTCCTGTTCACCTGATGGCCCCTCATCATGCATGGGCCTCTTGCCCTTGTCCAGTACCTATGTCGTTGATGCTGGAAGTGAGGCCCCTTCCACCCTAGGTGGAGATAACTCTCGCTTTGCTACTGCAAACAAGTTCCTACTGCCTCTCTGATATGTAACAAAAACTGGCATGGTAGTGGTCTCATGGTGCTCATACTGATAAGAAGGACCACCCATCTCCTACTATGGCTCTAATAGTACCTGTGATGTGCTGAAGAATTCACAGGAGACGAAGTCCTCACAAGAAATGCCCTGCAATCCCAACTGATGATCTACCAAAATCTGGATAAGAGCAAAGTGATACACACTGTTAAGCTGCTATTGAGGGGTCTTATGCAGCATGAAGGTGTTTATCCTCTCTACGTTCCTGCATATGAAAAACGGGAGGTTCATCATCCTCACCCTGGTAAAGTGCATGAGCAACTGGATGTGATAGGCATATAGTCGAGAGAACCTCCCCTCACAGCTGAAGTATTTCATGATCAAGCTCATGCGTGGAGCATACTCATCTTTCAAGTATCTAAAGGGAAAGACTCTTGTGAGCGGACTCAAGAATCTGGCCTTGATGTAAGGCTCATAGTGTTGCTTATCCACCTTCTTCTTCTTATGCCACTGTTCTCTAACATTTGGTATACCTGTTGCCACTGATATGGTTTTGAGTGTCAATGTGAACGTGACCCCGGCCAAGATAGACAGAACTCCATGTAGATGAAGCAAAAATAGACGGGCCAACTCATGATGAACGCTAACATTTTCCACCCTTTGACAAAATTCAAAACATGCTAGGTTCTAGAAACCTGACAGGGCAAGAGGGAATGCTTGTAATTCAGTGAGGGTAGTGGGCTCATCCCTGACATGTTTGCCACTCTTGTGATGTCTCCTGGCAGCCTCCTCTTCTGAGGATGAGTCACTTTGTGTCTCCATCTCATACTCTAACGAATGTTGTGATCTCATGATTGCTGTGTGTACTGTACCTAGGCTACCCTTTAATGATGGTGTGAGGCTGGGTGCCTTTGTGATATCTATCACCAAGGGGAATAATGAAGAAGGGAGTAATAGGATGACAGTAATGTGATGGGAATAGGGGTTATAGGGAGAAATTGGCTTAGGGATATGGGAGGGGTTTGGGTATTTTGATAGGGTAGGGTTTGGGGTTTTAAAAAGGTACGGTTTGGGGTGTTATGTTGACCAAAGAGTAGAGGGATAGGGGAGAGGGTTTGGTAGTAATTTAGGGTAGGGATATTAGGAGAGATGAGAAAGGGAGGATAGGAAAAATGGTAGGTGAGGGGAAAATGAGCGGTGAAATGAAACCTTGGCACTAACACCACACCCTAGCAACCCTAGCCATCATGGCTTTTGGTGATTTCTTGTGGTTGATTTTATGAATTTGGTTGCATTCAAACATCTTTATAAACCAACATATCATTTATAAAACTTGATGAACAAATGATGTCAAAGAGCCTACTTTTCAATTTGATGGGCTTCACAAAAATTTGGAGGTGATTTGGCGTTGTTTCGGCCCTTGGTCTATGTGTGACGCGTGTAAAACCCAGTGCGCCGCTCCCTGGGTATATGCCGCGCCTGTGCAAAATTTGAACTGCGGTCTGGCTCTGTGTGCACCGTGCCCCTGAGTATGTGCGCCGCGCTCCTTGAAACCACCTCCAACTCCCTCAAACACTCACGATGAGTGCTCACACCCTTTGCAACATTTCTCGAAGGCTTGGATTAGCACAATGCCTTTGATTTTGATGAAAACTTGTATATATAGCCTTGGAAGTAATGGGTTAAATTTTTTTCTTCCTTAAAAACCCATTTTTCTAATGTTGTGTTTTGACTCTTTTTCACTGACTTTAAAACACACTGATTTTCACTTTCCCTTTGAAATTCTAGCTCAAATGATGAAATTTTCGGCACCCTTTATAGTGTTTCACGACAGCACATTCGGCCACAGAAACCATGACTCCATCTGAAGAAATCAACTGACGACTTTTTTTGAAAATTTTTTCATAAATGACACTGTTTGACTTTTCTTCAATACAGAGTTTTGAAGAAGAGTCGAAGTCTATCCACATGACGATGTAGCTCTCTGAATCATAACTGTGTAAGGGCCTCGTTCTGGCTTGCATGGTTTTACTGGACATGTTCAAAGACCAAATTGATCAATCCCTAGACCTAAACATCGAAAATGACTTTTTTCCTTTAAATGACCAGACCTTGACTGTCATGGACTTTGGTGATTATTGAAAAAATACCTAAGCCAGCAGGAGCCAGACATGAGGGGAAATGACTACCATGACCTTCTCCGTCAGATTATGGCATGCCCCTATCGGAATGCAGCTGGGTGAATGGAGCAGGACACCAAAAAATGAAATGCATAAAGAGTTTTGATCTCCGACGGAGGACTGACCAAACCGACTCTAACATTGGCTCCAATGGGGGATGGTAGCTCCTTGGAGGTGCCAAGAACAGTAGATCTCTAAAAGAGCTAGATAGTTCCTTCGTCCCTTGGGCTATGGAGTCATCATTTGACAAATAATACAGGACTCTGACTCATTTATGAAACTGAAATGACCAAAAAAATGACTCAAACTTGATATTGAAATGACTTAAAGGCTAACTTGACAAACTCTAACAAAAATGAAATAAAATGGTATTTACAGTGACAGTAGAAGCATCGTTAATAACTTAGAAATGGTACTGCTTGAGCATCCGACCATTGATCGGCCCTCCTGGACAATCTTCCCCATTCATTTCCTTCAGAAGAAAGGCATTCTGCCCCCAATATGCTGCAATCTTGAAAGGACATTTCCAGAGGTTCTCAAACTTACCGTGTTTGCCTTTCTCCTCATTCCTTGCATCCCACGTCATCACCACATCATCCACCTGAAATTTGTCCGTCTTTTCCTTTCTGCCATAAATTTTCTTGATTTTCTCTTGCAATTTGGATATGTTCTTGAAAACTTCTTCTTTGGTCTACTGCAAATGGACCATTTGATTCAACCTTCTCTGCATGGAATCTTCTTCACTGCTAGCCTCTTGAAGAAGTTTGACAACCGACGCAGCGAGAGAGGTATGAAATATTGTATCAACTCCATAAACAAGCGCAAACAGTGATGTACCTATGGATTTCTTCTGACTGACCCAGTCTACCCATAGTGCATTGACCAACCTCTTATGCTAGCTCTTCTTGTTGACCAATGGTTTGTTCGAAGATTCTGCCAATCTGTTGCCTTGCGGATGATAGGCAGTTGAGTGACCCAAAATGATGTGATATTTATGACAAAACTCTACCATCCTTTTTTATTTGAAAGTTGTTGTGTTATCAGTGATTAGCTTATTCGGACAACCAAAGTGAGACAAGATGTTATTTTCAAGGAATGAAATGATTACTGCATCTATAGCTTGTCTGGTGGGAATTGCCTCAATCCATTTCGTGAAATAATCAGTGGCTGTGAGGATTCATCTATGTTGTATGAAAGAAGCAAGATGAATTTCGCCAATGAAATCCAATCCCCATTACTGGAAAGGGGCATTCACCTCTATGGGCTTGAGTGGTAGAGGTTGTAACTTCCGATTTCCTTCGAAAATTTGACACTTATGATAGTGCTTGACCATCTTATATACATCAGAAAACAATGTCGGCCAATAGTACCCTGCTCTCAGAATTTTATTTGCTGTTGACTTCCAAAAAAGGTGACCACCACAGTCTCCTTGGTGGCAGTCCTCCATGACTTTCTTCTTTTCCTTTTCCACCAAAAAATTTAACAAGACGCCACTGGGATCTTTCCAACATAGTGTAGAATTAAGAATGCAAAACTTGCCAGCCTTCAACTTGAGTGTTCTTGCTTTGTTTCTAGTCATGCCAGGCGGTGGTGACAAATTTTTAAGCACATATATGATATCTGAATACCATGGAGAAAGATCAAACATTATAGATACCTGAATTGATGATCCTTCCTCATCCTCATCGGACAAAGTAGTGATTAGATTTATGTCCAAGGCGTGCAAGTTTGATTCAGCCATTAATTTGACCAATCCTTGTCCTTTAACTAGCTTTGTGGGCTTTATTTCCACATCATATTCCAGCAAGGCTGCAATCCACTTGCCTCTTCTTCCTTCCGGGTCGGTCTGCACTAAAACATCTTTGACAGTAGCATTAGGAACATAGGCGAGAATGTGAGAATGTAGAATATACACCCGGAAATATTTCAATGCCTTCACAAGTACAAGGGCTTGCTTCTCAATGATGTTGTACTTTAAGGCTGTGTCTCTTATAGCTCTGCTGAAAAATGCAATGTGTCTTTCATGGTCATCTGTTTTCTGTGATAACACTGCTGCCATAGTATGCTCTGAAGTAAATGAAAACAATATGATATCCTGACTGTAGTCCGGGCTGATTAGAACTGGAGCTGAGGAAAGAGCCAATTTGACCAAATTGAAATATTTTACAGCCTCCTCCATCAATTTCACTTGGTTGCCCTTCTTAAGCATATTTGTCATCTCTCTTAGGTGCTCAGCAAGATTAGGTACAAAGCAGCGTAGGAAATTCATCTTACCATTGAACGATTGTATCTCTTTTTTATTCTGGGGTAGATCGATTTGTTGAATTGCTTGCACACGTGCTGGGTCAATATGAATTCCATCTTTTGAGATAATGTGCTCGAGTAGTTTGCCTTCTTCCATGGTGAACAAGCTCTTCTTTGGATTCAGTGACAAGCCATATTTTCTGCACTTTTGGAAGATAGTTTTAAGATGGTACATGTGCTCTTCATCATATTTGGAAAACACCGTCAAATCATCCAAATACACCACCAAAAATACATCCTTCGCATTTGCAAAAGCCAAGTCCATTGCATGCTGAAATGTGGCACTCACATTCTTCAAACCGAAAGGCATTTTAGTGTAATGAAAGGTTCCCCATGGAGTGGCGTTCACTGTCTTGTCTCGGTCATCCTCATGGATAGAAACTTGGTTATATCTAGAATAACCATCATGTAGTGACATACGAGATGCTCCCACTACTCGCTGAAGTATATGGTCCATTTTGAGCAGTGGATAATTGTCTTTTAATGAAACTTTGTTGAGATTTCTGAAATCAATGCATAAGTGAATCTCACTTGTCTTCTTCCTTATGGGCACCAAGTTAGAGATCCAATCCGAAAATCTGATTGGCACAATGATCCCTGATTTGTACAACCTGTTGATCTCCTTTTCCATAGATGGCAGCAACTTTGGATTTAGCCTTCTCAACTTCTATCTGAAGTTTTTGATTGGGCTTGATGGGTATAGTGTGCTGAATTATATTGGTATCATATGTCTTTAAGTCAGAATAGTCCCAAGAAAACACATCTGCAAATGAAGACATCAAACTGATATATTTGTCCTTGATCTTTGATGGCAATTCTTTGGACAATTTTACCAATTTAGGATCAGCAGTTGTTCCGATGTTGACCTCTTACACTCCCTTCTCTGTTGGCTGCAATGTTGGCTTGTGGGCTACATCATCTTGATCAAAAAGTTCTTCTAAAGGTATCAAGCCTTTAGGAATCACGTTATTCTTCAGCTGCAACACATCCATTTCATTGGTCTGCACCTCATCTATACCATTACCTTTACCATCGTCATTTTCTACATCAATTGGGGTCTCTTTGAACTTGCCTTTGTCTTGCAGAAAATCTTCAATCTCCTCATCATCTTGGAACACTTGCCAATATCTCTGATTGTCTGGAATGGTTGGACGATGCTTGACATGGATTTCAAATTTATTACTAGAGTTCATTGGGATCTTCAAACTACTTGCTGCCTTAGCAAGAGCATCAACAATACTATTTTGTATACGAGGCACACATGTCAAGGTGTATTCTGAAAATAATTTTAAAATGTCTAGGACTGCATTATGGTAAGCCAGCATCCTAGGATGCTTCGCTTGATATTCGCCTCTGAGCTGCTTGATAACCAATTCGGACTCACCATATACTGAAATCCTCTTAGCATTCAACTTTCTTAGAATCTTTAGACCAGCAATCAGAGCTTCATACTCAGCTTCATTAGTCGAACAATAAAAAGCCAACTTGTAAGAGTATACCCACACGTTACTAGGGACTTTGTTCGGGGCGGAGAAAGGACTGCGTACCCAAATTCCAATTCCAGCGCCATCATTTCCCACTGCTCCATCGAAATCCATGGTCCACAAACCTTCTTCCTCCTATTGCGAGTGTTGAAAATCTGTTTGTTGTGCCTTGTCTGCTTGTTGTCCATTACTTTCAGCTGATTGCCCAATGGTGTTACGCTGTTCTTGTTCTTCTTTCTTTAAAACTCCTCTGAAATTTTATTTTATTTCCGAAATATTATCTGCTTCTACTAACTGACTATCTATATCATTGAAACTATCTGAATACAAAACAAAAGACTCTAAATATGTATGTACATAATTAATTGGATGATTTATTGGTTTCTCCTTGCTTGTGATCATGTATTTCATTTTTTGTTCCCAATACAATTTCCTCATTTGTCCCAACACCGGAATCGTTGCATAGGAGAAATCTAGCTGTAATGTCCCTTTCAATTTCACTACCCAAGACCTGGAAAGAAGCATGCCAAACCTTGGAGGAATATCTGCTACAACAACATCCATCAAAACATTATTCATTGGGAGTTGATCCAGACTCACAACCAAGTCTTTGATGAGTCCTATACATCTTACTCTGCTGGAATCAAACGAATAGAGATCATGATATTGTCGGGTGATGTCCAAACCAAGCTTATCCATGATAGCCTTAGGCATGCGATTGTGAGAAGCTCCTGAATCGAACATCGCATTATGTAACACAAAATCATGCAATCTTAAACTGATATAAAACGGGGGCACATCACTATCAGGAGACTCACCATTCGATGCTGGCCCAAAAATCATCTCAAGTTGATCATCTTCGACATTCACCATGTCGGACATTGGGTCCAAATTCAACATTTTAGATACTTGTCCTCTATAACTGTTGTTCTTCATTATTTCAGTGAAGGGGATGGATACCTTTAATTTAGAAATCTCATTCTCCAAATTAAAAGCGAGAATCTTTTCTACCTCTTTGACTGGGATTTCTTTCCTTTCCTTTTCTTTCGATGCAACTTGTTGATGTGATTGTTCTGCTGATGGTGATTTGCTGCTTTCCGGATCAACTGCCTCCTTTCCTTTCCTTTGTGCAACTGATGAATCATTCTTTGATCCTTCAACATCCTTCCTTTTCTGAATTGGTTTGACCAGAACATCTCTGTTTCTAAGTGAATATCGCTACTGTTGGGCAGACAAAGCATTCATATAGCCTCTTTGGTACTCATCTAATTCTTCCTCCAAGATGGTGTCATTTGCTAGAATTAAATCTACGTCTTTGTGTACAGCTGAACTCTCTGCATACTTATCATCCTCAGTGAGATAAATAGGCAAATCATCAGGAGTAAAGAGGTGGTTTTCTTCACCTATTATATTCCCATCCTCATCTGATTCCAATCCATGCACAAATTTTTTTTGCAAAGGTGTCTAAACTGGCTGTTGTGCTGTCTGCTCTTGGGCTCGCTGATCTCTCTGTCTTATTCTATATTGTGGTTGTTGCTGACCACGAAAGTTAGGATTTCTAACTTGTGGCTCCGGTTTGTCAAGTTTCACCCTTTCAAGCATCTACTTTACCTTCCGAAGTAGTTGATCTACCGAGGAAGATTCTTCCTTTATGGTGACCTTCTTTTCTGCCTTTGCTCTAGCTCTCTTGGTCAGCAGATTTGCTTCAATGTTGACCGCTATCTTCTGCATGTCTTCCATTGTGGTTGGTTCTCTTTCTCTTAATTGATAAGCCATGTCAGCATCAAAACCATCTGGGAATTTCACCATGGCTAGTCCCACAGGTGGCCTTAGATGATCTGGAATTTCGTTATAAACTGAATTGAATCTAATGCAATAGTCTTGGACCGAATCACCAGTGTTTCTTTTGATTTGCTTGTATTCAGCTAGAATTTGAAGAGGATTCTTTTTCACTTCCCAGCGGTTTAAAAATTGTCTTTGTAGGTCAGCCAAGGTAGCGATACGTGCAACCAGCGAACCTCTGAACCATTTCTCACTTCACCTACAAATGTTTGTACAAAGAGTCTCATCGCCACATTCTCCGCATCAATCTCATGAAGTTCATAGAAATATACCATTCTGTCCACATGTTGCTGAGCAGTAATGTGATTAGGAGTGCCATCAAAAAACGGGATTTTGCTTTGACAATCTGCAGGCATATCATCTAGAACTTGAGGCAAAACAAGAGGTGCAAAATGGGCAGCCATCACTCTCGGTGGATTTGTCCTTGGAGGTGTTGGAGGAGTGTGAACAGTTTGTAAGGGGCTAGAAATTGGAGTTTGAAGCTGAGCTACAATGTAGTTATCAATCAACCAATTAGCCCTTTCTGTCTCCAAGTCTACAAGAAATTGTGGATTGTGGACAGTAGAGTCAATCGCCCTTACAGATTTGGTTTCGAACAACGATAATTCAAACTTCTCATCAAACTCTAGCTCTTCAATATACTCAAAAATGTCCAGGCATGAATGGCATTTGAACACAGGCGATATCGAGCTTTCTTGACGATGAATTCCTGAAATCAAATTGAGATTTTTGTATATGTGAGGAGGGTCTGGATCTGGATTAGCTCTAGTATATCTTCTAGAAGTCAGTGTACTATTGAGAAAAATCAAAGGACACAACCAACTTTACTTAGCCTATCAAATCCTAAACTTATCATCCGGAAGCTTAGAATTATCAAGAATTTCATTTCCCCAGTGGAGTTGCCACTATGTTAGCACCTAAATCCACCTTAGGCTGAAGGAAGGCAAAATTCAGGGTAACCACAAACCACGCTCAGTCTGGTAGCTAGCCCTACCAGAACAGCAGAGGGCTCTCTCCGAGTCACACTTAGTGAATAGATAAACGAAATGGCCTGAGATGACTTACAGTGAAATATTTATCTTAGGCTAGTAAGTGAATATGGATGTAAGAAATGATTTTTATGAATGACTGTGTTTCTGGGATGGTATGGGACCAATGGACAACAATGAGTAGAGGATGAAATAAAAAGCACAGATTACTTCGTGAGGCAAGATAGGCGGAAAGTCTAGCAATTTCATTTGAGATAGCGTGGAATAGAGATATTTCTTAGGAGGGTGAAAATGGCATGGGTAACATGAATACTTTTCAACAGAAGAAGAACATTGAACATGAAATTTTCCCACGGGAAGAGCAATAAAATTGAATTCTACCTTATCTAACTTAGAAAATTTCAATGGAAATGAATATGAAATGAATTATGAAACATAATGAAATACATATGAAACATAAGAGACACATTTGCTACACTCACAACCACATGAATCTCATGAAACAGAGCTGCTGCCTTTCATTAATCCTATGTCAAAATATACAAACAGAGTTTCTTTCCCACTGTCTCCCAGAACTTACAAGCCAACCAACCCTTTGCAAATAGTTTGAATACAATATATAGAATGTGCCATGAAGAGATAGAACACCCAAGGGTTGGGGAGTTACTCGAATCATTACAAAATGGAGGTGGAAAGCCAACCATTAGCTACAGGTGCAGCGTTACAAACATGACAAATGGCTTGGGTGATTATTTGCCTTCCTTTGCCACTTGGATAGAAGCCAATCTGGAGTGAAAATACTTTAAATTCCACCTTAGGTGCTGAAAAAGTGAAGTGTAGATGAGTGGGCCCACATTGGAGAAGTCGCGAATCGAAATTTCGCAAAACAGAGGTAAATTGGGCCTTTTTTCCTATATGCACCGCGCCACTTTCTATATGCACCACGCCACTTTGGAGCCTGTTTTGAGGCACTTGTAGGAGTCCAAACTATACCCAAGTGTACTTTTTGGAAATCCTGTCCTATCTACTTACCAACCCAAGTGGAATTTTTGAATTTGGTGCTCATTTTCCCCTCTAAATCTTCATTCTCCCAAGACTGCTTCCTGTGTGTCAAAATAGGGGCAGAGAGGCCATTTTTTGGGTGTTTTTGACCTCCTGGAGACTCAAATCATGCTCAAATTTCTTGCCCAAGTGCCAGTAGTCAATATTTTTCATGATGAATCCAAAAATTCAAGCCATTTGTCATTTGTAGCTCCCAATCCTACGCGCCGCGCCGATGGCGCAACGCACAGGGAGAAAAAACCTCTGTTTTGACCAAAAAATTACCAAGTGACCAAAATTGTCCCAAATTTCTTGAAATTTGGGCTGGAGGTTCTCTAAGAGGTTCTATGCTGGGCCACAGAAGCTTCAGCCAAGATTTGAAGCCAATCTTGCTCTTTTGCCTCTTTTGTCTCTTTTGCCGCTTTTGTTGCTTTGCTCAATTTTGCCTTCAATCTCCTTATCCGAGCCTTTGCACTCATGTTCTGTGCCCTGTAATGATAAACCATCCTCCTCAGTATGATTTTGTCTCTATCAGCCTTCTCCAGCAATCTCTCTAGGTGTATGTGAATCCTCTCTAGTCAGGACTCACGGTCATTGTTGATCTCTTGCTCCAAGGTAGTGAGCTCGATCCTCCTTTGTTGGACAGCTTGTCGATTCTCACGAATGTTTTGCAGCTCCATGATTTCATGCTAGTCCTCAAGCTACTTGTTCCTCTACTCCAGATACTTGATGATCCATTTGGCCCTCTCCACATTGAGTGACAAGTCTTGGATCTCTGTGTTCTGCTCCTGAATAGTCATCCTAAGTCAGACATTCTCCACCTCTGCATCATCATCCTGAATGAGGATGAAATCGGCCTCCTGTTCACCTGATGGCCCTCATCATGCATGAGCCTCTTGCCCTTTTCCTGTACCTGTGTAGTCGATGCCGGAAGCGAGGCCCCTTCCACCCCGGGTGGAGATAACACTTGCTTTGCTACTGCAAACAAGTGCCTACTGCCTCTCTGATATGTCACGAATATTGGCATAGTCGTGGTCTCATGGTGCTCATACTGATGAGAAGGACCACCCATCACATGCTTTGGCTCTGATAGTACCTATGATGTGTTGAAGAAGTTACAGGAGATGAATTCCTCCCAAGCAATGCCCTGCAATCCCAACTGATGATCTACCAAAATCTGGATAAGAGCAAAGTGATATACACTGTTAAGCTGCTGCTGAGGGGTCTTATGTTGCATGAAGGTGTTCATCCTCTCTATGTTCCTGCATATGAAAAATGGGAGGTTCATCATCCTCACCCTGGAAAGTGCATGAGCAACCTGATGTGATAGGCATCTAGTCGAGAGAACCTCCCCTCACAGCTGAAGTACTTCATGATCAATTTCATGAGTGGAGTATACTCATCTTTCAAGTATCTGAATGGGAATACTCTTGTGAGCTGACTCAAGAATCTGGCCTCAATGTAAGGCTCATAGTGTTGCCTATCCACCTTCTTTTTCTTATGCCACTATTCTCCAACATTTGGTATGCATGTTGCCACTGAGATAGTTTCGGGTGTCAATGTGAAGGTGACCTCGACCAAGATAGACTGACCTCCATGTCGGTGAAGCACAAAAAGACGGGCCAACTCATGATGAACTCTAACATTTTCCACCCTTTGACAAAATTCAAAACATGCTAGGCTGGAAACATGACATGGCAAGGCATCTTGTATTCAGTGAGGGTAGTGGGCTCATCCCTGACATGTTTGCCACTCTTGTGATGTCTCCTGGGAGCCTGCTCTTCCGAGGATGAGTCACTTTGTGTCTACATCTCATACTCTGATGAATGCTGTGAAGCCATGACTATTGTGTGTACTGTACTTAGGCTGCCCTTTGATGATGCTGTGAAACTGGGTGCTTTTGTGATATTTGTCACCAAGGGGAACAATGAAACATAAAGGAGTATTAGGAGGGGAGTAATGTGATAGGAATAGGGGTTATGGGGAGAAGTTGGTTTAGGGATATGTAGGGGGGTTTGGTATTTGATAGGGTAGGGTTTTGGGGTTTTGTGTTAACCAATAAGAGGAGGGGAAAGGGAATAGGGTTTGGTAGTGTTTTAGGGTAGGGATAATAGGAAATATGAGAAAGGGAGGATAGGGAAAAATGGGGAGTGAAATGGAACCTTGGCACTATCACCACAATTTTGCAACCCTAGCCATCATGGTTTTTGGTGTTTTCTTGTGGTTGATTTTATGAGTTTTGTTGCATTCAAACATCGCCATAAACCACCATATCATTTATAAACTTTGATGAACAAGTCACGTCATAGAACCTACCTGTCAATTTGATGGGCTTCACAAAAATTTTGAAGTGATTTGGCATGATTTGGGCCCTTTGTCTGTGTGCGCCGCGCCCTAGGTGTGCACCGCACCCATTGAAAACTTGAACTGAGGGTTGTCTCTGTGTGCGCCGCACCCTCTGTGTGCGCCGTGCCCCTGTGTATATGCACCGCGCCCTGAGAACTTCCTCCAAACTTACTCCAAACAACGCACGATGCACTCTAATCACTTTGCAATGTCTCCCAATGGATTTGATTTGCACAATGCCTCTGTTTTTGGTGGAAACTTGTATATAAAGCCTTGGAAATGATGGGTTAAATTTTTGCTTCTCCAAAAACCCATTTTTCTAATGTTATGTTTTGACACTTTTTCACTGACTTTAAAACACACTGATTTTCACTTTCCCTTTGAAATTTTAGCTCAAATGATGAAATTTTCGGCACTCTTTGCAGGGCTTGCATGACAGGATATTTGGCCATGGAAACCATGACTACATCTGAAGAAATCAACTTACGACTTTTTTGAAAATTTTATCCCAAATGACACTATTTGACTATTCTTCAAAACAGAGTTTTGAAGAAGAGTCGAAGTCTATCCACACGATAATGAAACTCCCTAAATCATAATTATGTAAGGGCCTCACTCTGGCCTGCATGGCTTTATTGAAAATGTTTGAAGACCAAATTTATGAATCCCTAGACCTAACTATTGAAAATTACTTTTTTCCATTAAAGGACCAGACCTTGACTGTCATGGACTTTGGTGATTATTGACAAAAGACCTGAGCCAGCAGAAGCCAGACATGAGGGGAAGTGACTAGCATGACCTTCTCCGTCAGATTATGGCATGCCCCTATCGGAATGCAGCTGGGTGAATGGAGCGAGACACCTAAAAATGAAATGCATAAAGAGTTTTGATCTTTGACGGAGGACTGACTAACCAACTCTAACAGGTCTTACCAAAATTAAGTATGGGATTTAGTTGAAAACTTCTTTGATGCCTTTAATTTGACTTATATTCCAAGATATTAGAATATTTATGCAGATGCCCTAGTTGTCTATGCTAGTTCATTTAAAATTCCTGATCAGACTAATGTACTCTACCAAATAAAATTCAAATATGGACCATCTATCCCAGACAATCTGAAACACTGGCAGATTTTTACAGATGATGAACACTTGAAATCTTTTCTGCAACTTGTAGATCAATTTTCTCTTCTACAAATTGATGAAGATAGATTCCAAATAAATGAAAATACAAGTGAGAATGATACTTCAGATTTCAGTTCAAAAATTGTTGATCATAATTTATTCAATTGTCTAACAATTTTATTCCAAAAGGCTTGATACCTTTAGAAAAATTGTTTGATCAAAATGATGTTCTCCGAAATCCTCAGTCCATTTCTTCTGAAGAGGACATAGAGGAAATTAACATTGGAACAAATGATAATATCAAAAACATCAAAATTTATGCATCTCTAGACCCTGAGATCAAAGCTCAGTATCTTAAGTTACTTCAAAATTATAAGGATGTTTTTGCATGGACTTATGTTGATCTTAAGACCTATGACACTTCATTAATACAACATAAGATTCCTTTGAAGCCAGAAGAAAAAAATTATCAACAAAAACTTATGAGGATAAATCCAGCCCTTCTACCAAATGTAGAAAGGGAAACTAAGAAAATTCTAGATGCCCAAATCATTCTCCCTCTTAGATATTCTAATTGGGTTGCAAATTTAGTTCTAGTTAGGAAAAAGAATGGAGAAATCAGGCTTTGTGTGGACTTTACAAATTTGAACAAAGAATCATTAAAGGATAATCAAACTTTGGCCAATATGGATCAGTTACTTCAAATGGTTTCAGTAGCACAAAGACTTTCTATGCTTGATGGTTTTTCAGGTTATAATCAGGTTAATGTTGATCTAGCAGACAGGGAAAAGACAACCTTCACTACACCCTGGGGTACATTTACGTACGCTAGAATTTCATTTGGCTTATCAAATGTTGGAGCAACATTTCAAAGAGCTATGGATGTAGATTTCATGGGTCAAGTAAACAAATTTGTAGTTATTTATCTTGATGACATTACTATTTTTTCTAAATCTGGTCAGAAACATCTAAGGCACTTGAACAAGGTTTTTGATAGGTGTTGGAAATTTGGGATATCATTGAACCCTAAAAATTCCTTGTTTGCTATTAAAGAATGAAAACTATTATGCCATATAATCTCAAAGGAAGGAATGGTAATTGACCCTAAGCGTGTGTCTACCATTGAAACATTGACCTTAGCTAGAGACAAGAAAGAAATTCAATCTCTTCTAGGTAAGATTAAGTTTTTAAGGAGATTCATCCTGAATTATGCAGAGATTGTAAAATATATAACTAAGATGATCCAAAAGGATCATGAAGTTAAATGGACTGACTCTTCCAGGCACACATTTGATCAGATCAAGAAAGCTATCTCTGAAGCTCCCACCTTGGCCATCCCTGATTATACTAAACCATTCAGTATATTTTCTTTCACCTTAGAAACAACCCTTGTTGTTGTCCTATTACAAAAGAATGAAGATTCCCATGACCATACCATAGCCTTTTTCAGTAAGGTTATGAGAGATGTCGAGCTTAAATATGACATAATCGAGAAGCAACCTTATGCCCTCATTCCAGCCCTGAAATCTTTTAGGATGTATGTCCTACATTCACCTATTACTGCTTATGTTCCTAATGGTGTTATAAAAATTATTTTAACTCAACCCAACACTGATGGGAAAAGAGGTAGCTGGATCACTCAAATACTTGAGTTTGATCTAACTGTCAAAACTACAAAGCTAGTAAAAGGCCAGGGATTAGCCAAGCTTCTAGTAGAATCCAATTGCAAAGTGCTTGGAATCAATTCTATTTTAGAATTACAAGGGAAGAATCCACAAGAACCTTTTGTCCTTGCATAAGGAAAGAATCCACAAGAACCTTTCCTAATTCTACAAGGGGAGAATCCACAAGACCTTCTCTTCAACCTGAAGAAAAGAATCCACAAGAACCTTTACCTTCAGATCAGATTAGCCCTTTACATATTGATGAAAAATTTCTATTGTCAGATTGGTCTAAATACATTGTAAATTTTCTCCTCCATTTTGAATTCCCAACATCATTTTCCAAAGCCCAGTGTAAAAGTCTTAAATTGAAAGTAGTCAAGTATTGCATCCTAAATGCAAATTTGTACAGGAAAGATCCACTGAATATTTTGTTATTATGTTTAACAAAATCAGAAACTGAAGGAATCATTGATCAGTTTCATGCAAGATTTTATGGAGGACATTATGCTTGGAGAGCAACATCATACAAGATATTAAGGGGAGGCTTTTATTGGCCAACGTTGTTCTTGCAAGTAGGGGAAAAGGTCAGAGGTTGTATTAATTGTCATATGTTTGTTAGTAAGCATAAACTAGCAGCTCTTCCACTATTACCATCAATAATATCAGCACCTTTCCTTCAATGGGGATTATATTTTATTGGAGAAATTCATCCCACTTCAAGTAATCAGCACAGATGGATTCTCACAGCAACATACTACTTCACTAAATGGGTAGAAGCAATTCCAGTAAGAAATGCTATTGATTCAGTAGTAATTAAATTCATTGAAGAAAGCATCTTATCTAGGTTTGGTTGCCCAACTCAAATTGTCACAGATAATGCAACAACATTCTCTAGTGTTAAAATGATTGATTTTTTCCAGAAATATCAGATTATGTTACATCATTCAACTCCATACTACCCTCAAGGTAATGGCCTTGCAGAATGCTCAAATAAAAATCTAGTAAAGGTAATCAAAAATACCCTAGAAGATCATAAAAAAAGTTGGGATTCTCATTTGATTATGCAGTGTGGGAAAAAAGAATTACTCCAAAGAGATCAAATGGAAAATCACCTTTTCAATTATTCTATGGGAAAGATGCAATTTTCCCACCAATTTGGCTTTCCCAGTTTTAAAATTCTTGCAGGACTTAACAGATGAACCTGATAATTTTTCAAAAAGGATAAATCATGTTATTGAACTAAATGAAAACAGAGATGAAGTTCAATACAAATTGAAGAAATATTAGAATAAGATGAAAAGTCTGTTTGACAGAAGAGACAGGAAAAGGGACTTTAGAGAAGGTGACATAGTTCTAAGATGGGACTCCAGGGGGGAGGAAAAGGGAAAGCATGACAAGTTTGATAATCTATGGTTTGGTCCATTAGAAATTGCTGAAGTAAAGGGTAACAAAACCTTTGTTCTGCAAAATCTTGAGGGACAATATTCCACTTATCCTGTAAATGGAAGGTTTCTCAAACATTCCATTCAGTACTAAGAAGTTGGGATACATTTCATTGTAAAAATTATGGTTTCTTTTACTTTCCAAGATGTCAGTGTGAGCTTTTTACAGCAAAGACTCCATAGCCTAAGGAGAAGGCACATGGATATGCTGGTTCTCTACATTTTACAAGAGAAATCAGTCCCCAGTTGGAGCCGATGTTGTAGCATTTTTTGGTTTTGATAAGATAGAATAAATTATTCAAAAAATGAAAAATATGTTTACAAAATGTTGAGATAGGATATGGACAAAAAGAATATTAAATAAAAATGTTAAGAAAATTTTTGAATAAATATGTCCATATCAAAGAAAATGTTAGGTTAGATGCCCTAAAAATTCAAGGCAAAAAACAAAATGTTAGGTTAGAGAGAAAAGAAAAAGAAATAAACTCTGAAAGTGTGCAAGTTCAAATGCCACTACTATTTTACTTTTTTCTTCAAAATAATGGTTGTGTGTAGCTTGTCATAAATGCCACAATCCATGACAGTCAAATAGTTTAATCTTGACTGCTTCATGCTTTAAATTTCATTTTTATAGTTAGAGAATAAAGATCTAGCCAAATTGTTTAATCTTGGCATATCAGTAGTTAGGTAGAGAATAATAAGGAGTTCATTAGTTTAATCTGAGCCCTTGGATGTTATAAGGTTAGAATTAGATAGTTTGTTTTTCAAAAGAAAAGGGTTTGCTAGCTTAAATGCACCCATTAAGTGAAGAAAAATGTTAGGATAAGCAAAGGGTAAGTAGAAGAAAGGTTGTTGAAGTTCATAATTGATTATTTAACTTCCCCCTCATTTCATCTCATCTTCCACTACATACCTATTAATTTCCCCTTCCCAAATGTTCTCTAATACTAAAACCTTCAGTCATAAAGGCTCAGAGCGTTTCTCTGATTTCTGGTAGGACCGGACCCTCGTCTTAATGACTTATAGGTATTAAATATTGGAATTCCCTTCACAAAAGTCATTTTTCTTCATTTCCCTTAAAAACCCCTTTTCCTAAGGCTAAACACCATTTGCCTAGGAAAAATGGAAATCCCATGTTAATTCCCCTTTCACTCACAAATACCCCAAAAACCCACAAAATGAGTTTTATCCTAAGAACTAATGTATGTGGATGATGAGCATATAATTCCAAATTTACATTATACTTAGCATATCTCCTTTCTGCTCATATTCATATTAACTTTTAATTTAATATATTAAATCCCTAAAATATCCATTCCCATATATTATTAAGTCCTTTTACATAAATATATTGAAACCTTGTATTAACTATAAAACTATGTATTTCACCCAAAACCCATTAACTTATCGATTCATGATAAAGTTAATTAAACCTTCGTTAATCATTCCGATCGCCTAATCTGAGTTTAAACCTATAATTAAGCGCAATACTGCCGTAATTAACCCACCGGGCCCCTCCATTTCTCTTCCCTTTTTCCCCCACGCTACTTTATCGCCTGACTGTTGTTAGATCAGAGGCGCTCTTGTCCAACACACTACATCCATATCGGGTGGGCCCAATGACCGAACCTTACCCGCCTGATAAGGTGGTTTTGTGCCGACCCCCTAGTGATACGTGTCAGCCAACGGAGTAGATCATGTGACCCCCTCTAAAAACCACCTTCGACACAAAAGCGGTGCGATGGATCCGCTTACCACTCCACCATACTCCTGAACATGGTATTCCTTATTCACTTTTCTTTGCACCAAAATTTTGAAAAGTTGGACATTTACCCATCTAAACGTTAAACCTCACCTTCACTCTTTTCACCCGTTTACACATAAAAATCTGTATAAACCCTCTTGTGCCACCCTAAGCCTCTACAACCCATATAACCATTGTTTACCTTTTGATAATGCTCCAGACTCCTTCCATAGACCTTTCAACTCAAAATGAAGCCATTTCAGCCCTCCTTGCCAACCTATGTTTTTCTTAACATTTGTTGTGTTTTGCAAGTGATCATACGAAACCTGTTGTTCCAGGTTTACAAGAAAATGAATTCAAAATCTTGCATACAGTTGAGGACAAACGAGATGATCAAAATCCAAATTACCTGATGCTAAGACATAAAAGTCAAATGATTTATTGTTGAAATATACAGTAAAAACTTGAAATGTATAGTTTTTATAGCTCCAAATATCACCCTTGTTATTTGTGATGCTTGGTTTATGGCCTAAGGCAACCCCTCCTTCTAGACTTGGTCCAAATATTTTAAAAACAATGTTTTACTCCCTGTACGCTACTTTGACCTATGTTAAAAGTGTGTACTCGCGGGTCCGTCTATACCCAACCCACGTATATGTGTTAAAACACTTAAAAAAATTAAATTTCCTTAACTATGGGTAGAGATCACAGGTTTTACCTGTTGCTTACCTATCAGTGCCTGTGGCCCAACTGTTTCCCAACTAAAAAACTAATTTGGGAGAAGTATAAAAAGACTTTAATGGGAAGGACTTTAGGAGGAGAGAAAGGATAGAATTACTATATTGAGATTATCCCCTGATCAAGTCTAAAGGATCCCTGTGCTTCAAGCACTTCCCCAAGTTCAGGAAACCCTTGTTTCCTTGAGTGTTGATGTTCTTTCATATGCTTGGAGATATCATGGTATTGGTTATGGGAGGATGTTGAATACTGGGACTGGATGGACCTAGAGGACGGTTCCGCTTGGAGCTAGAAGAAGAAGACTCAGGTGAACTCCTTCCATGTTTTTATTATAGTTTTCTATAATAAAAAGAAACATTGTCTTGTTCTTGATATCAACTTTTTCTATGCATCTGATGTTATTTTTATGGTTTATATATGAATGACTATTTCAATGTATAACTAACCATCTACTTATATGATATAAAGTTGATTTCACTCCAATGCTTTATCTATATGCTACTATGTGTATTCGAATTGGCTGATTTGCAGCTTCAAAGATCATCAGGAGTTGTAGAGGGTCTGAACCCTGGCTGGAACTACCTAAACGAAGGACATCTGGGTATGTTCATCCTCGCATAGTTAGTTTGTTTAATCATGTTGCCTAAGTTGAATGCTTGTTTCTTGCTGTAGATTACTCCTACTCTTCTAGGGTTCTGATCCAAAGCCCTAGAGGACTTATTCCCTTAACAAAATTAGTGACTCCAGTAAGGATAACAATCTTGTTATTCCTAGTTTGGGTTATTTAGTGCCAATCAGGGCTTAGTTCTTAGTTTTCTTGTTGTCACTGTACTACCTGCTCCTGTAGGAACTCAGACTTCAAGTCTGATCTTTTTCATCAGGCTTCATTTTTATTTTTCTTGTAAAACTTCATATAGACATCTTTGTCTGTTTACAGAAGCATACACATGCTTGTTTCTGTGAAATAAAACCGCGTATACGCGAGTTTCTTTTGGCAGAAGCACGTGTACACGCAGTTTTGTAGAGACACAGTGGCATATACAATTTTTTGCATGATTTTTTCAAATCTTTCTTTTTGGAAATATTTGCTTCTTGGTCTGTGTGGTTTCTGAGTGATCGGTGTCTATTTTCAGAATTTAATTTTTTAGTGAGCTTACTATTACAAATTCTCTCCTGCTTTGAAAGGTTTTGGCCTCGGTTTGCTTTACAGTGAGTTTTATGATTTGTGTTTGAACACACAAGGCTTCTTATAGAGGTTCTTGATCATTATGGTTTTCTAGAATAGAAGATTATCTACAATCTTAGTGTCAAAGTTCATTTTTATGGTTTGTTTGCTTTGCTTCCCGTCAATTTTGTGGCCATTCACTTTTTCTTGTTTTTCGAAAATTTCTTGTTAATGAATTTGAAAGTGTGTCTTTCCTGATTTCTTGATCATTTTTCTCAAAGCTCTTTTTGCTTATTTTGGATCGTTTAGTGCAAGTTGAAACACCTATTTTGTTCAAGTTTTCATTCGTGTTGAATTGATAACTTGCAAGGTTTCCTTGTGATTTGCTTTCGGTCTTTGAGTCTTTGGTGGCATTTTGAGTGCTTTTGAAAAGTTGTTTTTATTGTTTCTTGAAAAAGAAAAATCCTTCAAAAACATTTTTTTTGCTTTCTTTGCCGAATTTGACTTTGGTTTCTTTTGGTTTTTGAGAGTGATTTGTGATCTTTTTGATTAGTCCTTCTTGTTTTGGGAAAGATTTTGTGTTCAAAATTCTTATTCCTTTCAAACGCTTAAGTTGGCTTATAAACAAATTGCTTTCATTTCCTTTTAGAGTAATCTATAACTTTGCATTATCATGTACACTTTGCATTAGGGTAGTTATGCATTATTAAAGCATCAATAGTTTTTTAGTTTTTGTGAATGTGAAGTCCTCTACAAGAAAAGAAAAGGAAAAAAAAAATTGCTTTATAGAAATTTATTAGAACCCAAATAGAAGTTGCTTTTCATCAAAGAACAAACAAGTGCATTGCATATAAGTTAGTTTTTCATTCATTTCTTTTGTGTCATAATATCACCATCAGTTTCACTTCCGTATTGTCCCTTTGACTTAAAAATAACAGCCACTTAAAATCAAGCGCTTAATAAAATAAACTAGAACTTTTTATATTGTCAATCAGTATACACCAACAAGTTTTAGGTTTATTTAGTGCCTTGGATTAGGCAAGAGGAGAGTAAACTCTCCAAGGCCACTCTAAATTGTGAAACACAAAAGTCTGAATAAAGAGTGAAATCCAATAGCGTTAGGGAGACCGGGAAAGCTCCATGATTGGGAGTTAAGCACGAGGGTTTGTGAAGATAAGGACAAGAGATACTCCCTCTCTTACTTATCAGATCTTACCTCACGACTGTTTCGCCTGGCTTCTGATACGAGTTGGTGTCTTTGGTTTCCAATCCTAGGGATCTACACAGGTGGCTATGGAGGGGAATCCCATGGCACTTGAGGTTGACGTTGCATCACGTTCAACGGTACTTGTGGAGGGTGTTAGAGTCGATCTTGTTAGTCCTCCGTCAGAGATCAAAACTCTTTCTGCATTTCCCTTTTTGGAGTCCCACTCCATTCACTCAGCTGCATTCCACTAGGGGCATGCCATAATCTGACAGAAAAGGTATTGTTAGTCAGTTCCCCTCATGTCTGGCACCTACTGGCTCAGGTCTTTTGTCAAGGTTCACTAAAGTCCATGACAGTCAATGTTCGATCTTTTAATGGATGAGAGTCATTTTCAGTCATTAGGTCTAGGGATCAGATAAATTGGTCTTCAAACATGTCCAATAAAGCCATGCAGGCCAGAGGGAGGCCCTTACAAAGTTGTGATTCAAAGAATTTCATCGTCATGTTGACAGATTACGACTGTTCTTCAAAACTCTGTTTTGAAGAAAAGTCAAACAGTGTGTCATTTGTGATAGTTTTCAAAAAAGTCTCCAGTTGATTTCTTCAGGTGCAGTCATGGTTTCCTTGGCCAAACGCCATGTTATGCGACCCCTACAAAAGTACCAAAAAATTTCATCATTCTAGCTAAAAATTCAAAGGAAAAAGTGAAATTCAGTGTTGCATTAACTCAGTGAAAAGAGCCAAAATGAAACATTAGCAAAGTGGGTTTTTGAAGAAGCAAAAATTTAACCCATGACTCCAAAGGTCTTTATAAAGGATTTCTACAAGAAACATAATCATTTTGCATACCAAGTGTTGAAAATAATACTGAGAGGGGGGGTGAATCAGTATTATCAGGATAATTATTCTTTTTCAAAAACAACTGATATACGCTACTTCAATTTAATAAACCTACGTATGTACGCTGTTATGCAGAAGAAAACCCGCGTATACAGAACATGCTTTTATTTTACTTAGTCTTTCTGATGATGATTGTTAGTCAGTGATGCAGAATCCAATAACAGTATCCAGAGAC
>APFE031501685.1:194727-254463 GCA_000404065.3 Pinus taeda | reverse complement strand
CTTTCTGAGTGCCTGATCTGAGATCTGTTACCAGAGAGGGTTGCCATCAAGGACAACACCTGTGCCATAGCTCCAAACCTGGGCCATAATGCCAACACCAAGGTGGAGAGAAAGCATTTCAAGGTGATTAAGACAAGCTAGCACACGTTTGAGTGAAGTTTGGAGTCGTTTTCAGGAGCGCGGTGCACAGACAGATGGGCGCGGCGCACATAGAGAGCGTGGCGCACAGAGCGTGACCCCGCAGTGTAAAGTTAACACGGGCATGACGCATATACCGAGCGTGGCGCACTGGGTTTGTTGCGCGGCGCACACCCATAGAGGCCCGAAATTGTTCCCAATTGGATCAAATCTTTTGGAATTCCTTCTAATTGCCAGGTAGGGTCTATCTCTTGGCTTGCTCATCAAATTTTGTGGATAGGATGATGGTTATGGCCGTTTATAATTGCAATAAAAACCGCCTAAACCCTACCACTTGAAATCACCAAAGCTATTGCTCTAGGGTTGCAAACTTGTTGTGTGGATGCCAAGGTCCCTCCTCCCTCTCATTTTTTCTCCTTCTCTCCATTTTTCCCTTCACCCTATCCCATTTTTCTCTATTTTCCCTACCCTAAACACTACTAAACCCCTATTCCCTATCCCCTCCACTCATTGCCAACTATAAAACCCCAAAACCCTACCTTATAAAATCCCTACACCCTCCTACATATCCCTGAACAAAAATTCCCCCATAACCCCCATTCCCATCATATTATTCCCCTTCCTAACACTCCCTTTTTGCATTGTTCCCCTTGGTGGCAGATATCACAACAACACCTAGTTTCCTACCATCATCAAAAGGTAGTCCAAGCATAGTACACATATAGCAGTCATGGCATCTGAGCATTCATCGGAGTATGAGATGGAAACACAATGTGATTCATCCTCGAAAGAACAGGCTCCCCGGAGACATCACAAAAGTGGCAAACATGTTAGGGATGAGCCAACCACCCTCACTGAACTGCAGGCTTGCCCTCTTGCTATGTCATGTTTCCAGCATCTATCATGTTTTGAGTTTTGTCAAAGGGTGGCTAATGTTCAAGTTCATCATGAGTTGGCCCATCTTTTTGTGCTTCACTTACATGGAGGTCACTCTATCTTGGCCGGGGTCACTTTCACACTGACACCCGAAACAGTCTCATTAGCAACCGGCATACCGAATGTTGGAGAATAGTGGCACAAGAAATAGAAGGTGGATCGGCAGCATTATGAGCCTTACATTAAGGCCAGTTTCTTGAGGCAGCTCCAAAGAGTTTTTCCATTCAAATATTTGAAAGATGAATATGCTCCACTCATGAAATTGATCATGAAGTATTTTTCGCTGTGAGGGGAGGTTCTCTCATCTGTATGCCTATCACATCAGGTTGCTCATGCACTTTACCAGGGTACGGATGATGAACATCCCATATTTCATTTGCAGGAACATAGAGAGGATAAACACCTTCATGCAGCACAAGACCCCTCAGCAGCAACTTAACAGTGTTTATCACTTTGCTCTTATCCGGATTTTGGTGGATCATCAGTTGGGATCGCAGGGCATTACTTGGGATGAATTCATCTCTCGTGACCTCTTAAGCTCTTCACAGGTATTATCGAAGGTTGAGCATGAGATAGGTGGTCCTTCTCATCAGTATGAGCGCCATGAGACCACTACTATGCCAGTATTCATCACCTATCAGAGAGCCAGTAGGCATTTGTTTGCAGCAACAAAGTGAGTGTTATCTCCACCCGGGGTGGAAGGGGCCTTGCTTCCAAGATCAGCAACACATGTACAGGACAAGGGCAAGAAGCCCATGCATGACGAGGGGCGATCAGGTGAGAAAGAGACCAACTTCATCCTCATTCATCATGATGATGCAAATGTGGAGAGTGCCAAACTTAGGAGGACCATCTAGGAGCAGAAAACGGAGATCCAAGACTTGTCACTCAATTTCAAGAGGGCCAAATGGATTATCAGGTATTTGGAGCAGAGGAACAAATAGCTTGAGGACCAGCATGAGATCATGGAGCTGCAAAACATCCGTGAGAATCAACAAGCTGCCCAACATAGGAGGATTGAGCTCACTCCATTGGAGCAAGAGATTAACAATGACCGAGAGTCTTGGCTCGAGCGTATCAACATCCACCTTGAGAGACTGTTAGAGAAGTCTGACATGGACAAAACCATATTGAGGTGGATGGTTTATCATTACTGGGCACGGAACATGAGTTCAAAGGCTCGAATAAGGAGTTTGAAGGCAAAATTGAGCAAAGTGACAAAGAGGAAAAAGAGGAAAAAAGAGCAAGATCGGATTTGAATATTGGTTGAAGCCTTTGTAGCCCAACATAGTACCTCATAGGGGATCTCCAGCCCAAATTTCAAAATTTTTGGGGAAGTTTTGGTCACATAACAAATTTTTGGGCACAACACAGGAATTTTCTCCCAGTGGCACGGCGCTTAGGATTGGGAAATCCAAATCACAAATGGATTGCATTTTTGGATTCAGCATGAAAAGTCATGCTTGCTGGTGCATGGACAAGAAATTTGGGCATGATTTGAGTCCCCAGGAGGTCAAAAACACTCAAAAAATGACCTCTCTGCCCCTATTTTGACACACAGGAAGCAATCTTGGGAGAATGAAGTTTTGGAGGGGCAAATGAGCACCAAATTCAAAAATTCCACTTGTGTTGGAAAGTAAACAGGCCAGGATTTCGAACAAGCACACTTGGGCACAATTTGGTCTCCTGAAAGTACCTCAAAACAGCCTCCAAAGTGGCGTGGTGAATATAAATTTGGGCGCGGTGCATATAGAGAAAAAGGCCAAAATCACTTCCGCTTCGCGACATTTTGATTCGCGACTTTCTCCAAGTCGGCCCGCTCATCTACACTACACTTTTTTCGGCACCTAAGGAAAATTTTAAAGTATTTCTACTAAAGGTTGGCTTCTATCCAAGTGGCAAAGGAAGGCGAGTAGTCACCCAAACCATTTTTCATTTTTGTAACGCTGCACCTGTAACTAATGGTTGGCTTTCCGCTTCCACTTTGTAATGATTCAAAAAACTCCCCAAATCTTGGTCGTTCTATTTCCTCATGGCATAGTCTATTTATTTTATGAAAACCATTTTCAATGGGTTGGTTAATTTTAATTTCTGGGAGACTGTGGGAGAGAAACTCAGTTCTTCATTGTATATTTTGACAGAGGATTAATGAAAGGCAGCGGCTCTATTTCATGAGATTCATGTGGTTGTGAGTGTAGCAAATGTGTTCTCTTTATGTTTCATATGTATTTCGTTATGTTTCACAGTTCATTCATATTCATTTTCAGTGAAATTTTCTAAGTAAGATAAGGTAGAATTCCTATTTATTGCTCTGCCTATGCGAAAGTTTCACGTTGTGTGTTTTTCTTTTGTTGAAAAGGATTCATGTGTTTATGCCCTTTTCACCCTCCTAAACAATCTTTCCATTCCGCATTACTTCAAATTTAATTGCTAGACTTGCCTCATGAAGTAATATGTGCCTTTGTGTTAAATTCTCTGCTCATACTACCCGTTGGTCCCATACCATCCCAGAAACTCAGTCATTTATCAAAATTGCTTCTTGTATCCATATTTATTTACTAGCCTAAAATCAATATTGCATTGTAAGTCATCTCAGACCATATTGTTTATCTATTTATTGAGCGTGACTTGGAGAGAGCCCTCTCCTGTTCTAGTAGGGCTAGATACCAGACTGAGCATGGTTTGTGGTTACCCTGAATTTTGCCTTCTTTCAGCCTAAGGCAGATTTAGGTACTAACAGAGGGCACCCTTTTGAATCTTGGGGGCTTGCACCAGTAAAGGCTATTGTCTGGAGTTCAGTGTAACTACCTCTGATACCTTCGCTAGTAGACCTGGGGCGTAATTACCCCAGTCTATTTTCAGAAGGCCCTTTTTATTCACTTTCTTGTATTTTGGTGTCCGGTCCTAATCACCCGAAGCATAAATACTTGGAAGTTGTTTGACTATTGAATTTTGTAGGGACATTTTTTAGTGTGTGTTATGTGCTCTTAGTCAGCCTAGCTTTCAATTTTCTTGAGTATCTAAGTAGATCTTATTAAAATAATTCAAAGTGGCTGACCAATCACTTAGACGGTCCATTAGACTTCGTGGGCTTTCACCTGCGCGTCTAGAGCTGTCTCCTAGAAGGTGTAGGAGCAATTATGCCAGTGGTTTTCATCCAGTGGCAGCTGGCACATTGAAGATTGATCCTTCACTTGGGGGCATCAGTGTACAAGGTAGACCTGGTACTACCACAGAGTTAGAGAGGAACACACCAGTTCTTTCTTGAGTACTCTTCCAGTTGAAATATAATATTGAGGTAGAAGAGCTCTCAAAGTCAATTGCGGCTCTGAATTCTCCTCTCCCTTCAGATCATCCAGATGTATTGTTATATGTTGGAACTCCGACACATAGGCCTTCAAGCCTAGGTCCACACACATACGTCCCTTCGATGACCACTGCTAGAAGCATGGCATCCACCACGAGTGCTACAAGTATGTAGACTTCTATATCAGTACAAGGGGGAGGAACTATTTCCATCCCTTCTACATCTTTATTTGGGTCTACTGCCAACACATCCTTGTTTGGGTCCACTTCCATTCCATTGACGAGTGGAAGTTCCCAAGCTCATGCATCCAGTTTTGGATTCTTCCCTTTTGGAATGCCCTCTCAAGGTATTCTTTCAGTTCCATTAAGTGTACCACTAACTGCCTCCACATCCATGATGAGTGGATCATCTTCTTTTCAGGGTTTCCCCTTTGGAAGTGGTCATATACCACATTCCAATCCGATGGTAGGGTCTATGCATTTTCCTTTCACAAGTCAAGGTACTAATCTTTTTCAGAGTTGGACAAACCCTGCAATTAGTGGCATAGGAACTGGGAATCAGTTTTTTGGCCGTCAAGGGAATGTGCCATATTCCTCAGTCAATTCATTTCGAATTTTTCCACCCTTAGCTAATGCTTGGAACCCTTACTAAGGGCTGTTAGCTCCTTACAATAATTCGTTAGGGGGAAACTTTGTCGGTTACGAAGGTTTTTTCGCTGGAGTTGGTAAAACTCTGAGTTTTGTTGGACCACAAGGTTCACATTTTGGTTCAGTAGGTTCTACCAGTTACTTTAGGCAACCTGGTGCCTTTCAAAATCCAGGTCATTCTTTTCAGACTTTCGAGAACCCCGCCCAATCTGGGTGGAGTCCCCAAGGTCCTCCGAGACTTCCTTTTTTGGCCACGCTTAATCTACCAAACTTGACTAAGTTGATGAACAATCCAATTAGATACAATCCGGCTTGGAATTTGGTCCTAACCAAACTTCCATCAGATTTTCCAAAATTTGAAGGGAATAGTGGTGAAGACCCGGGTGACCATATAACCACGTTCCATTTATGGTGCTCATCTAACTCCTTAATCGATGATTTGATTAGGTTGAGACTATTTCAGTGCACCTTAACTAGGAATGCAGCTAAGTGGTATATAGATTTGCCAAGGGGCACCTTTACGTATTTCGCCGATTTGGCTAACATTTTCTTAAACCATTTTTAGTTGCCTATCCATTACGAAGCCAAAACTAAAATTCTGGCCAATTTTCATCAGGACGCGGCTACTCACATTTCGAATCATATCTAGGAATGGAGATGGAGAAAGAGGCCCATTAAAGCCGAAATTCCACCTAAATTCCATCTCGAATGGTTTTTAAAACCATTACAACCCGAGATCTCCAAGGATGTTTCTATGTCCAGAGTTTATTCTGAAGAGTAGGCTATCTTTCGCGGCCAATAGTTAGAACTTATATATTCTCAGTCTAGGACTCTTTAGAATATCTTTCCTGATGCTCCTAGATCCATGGTTGATATAGCCAAACCGAATCCAGGCCCGCATGCTGATGGGATTGTTGGATCGATTGATGTGAATGTGGTGAACCTTCTGAGCCAATTGCACAGTTGTCTATACAAATTGCTTCTTCCAATCAGGTTGCATCGTCTACTCATACACCTTCTCAATCTTCTTCTATAAATGTTGTTCAGGCTTCTAACCCCAAAGGAAATCAAAATTCCAATGGGAAGAAGAAGGGATGATGTAAAAAGAAGAATCAAGATCGGAAGAGTAATGCGAACAAACCCGACAATAATGTTCGTGAAGGTGGAAAAGAGTCTAAGAAGAAAGTTAAGTTTCCATGCAAGTTATGCAGTGGAGACCATTTGACTCATCGCTGCCCAAAAATTCAAGATGGTCAGCACTTGTTAGTGCAGCAAGGGTCTTCTAGCTCCCAAGCTATCTTAACTAACCCTTTCCCCCAAGGGAAGCAGTTACTTGCTGGCACAAATTCAAACCCTGGTACCTCTGCAAAGGGCAACCAGGAGGGGGACAGTTCCTCAAATGTTTTCATGATGGGTTCTCACATCAATGTGGCTACACGGTCACGTGATTATGGTGAAGTTGAAACATCCAAGAATAAATCTGTTCCTGGAACTACGGATCCACTTCATATTGAGTGGCCCTCTGTTGAGTCTATAACTTGGATACCTAAAGGTTCCGTCAAACACGCGACTATCAACCCTAATGCTAGGGCAGCCCAAAACTACTCCATTGTAGAAGATCTAGCTCAAAGTCCATGCACTATGTCTGCTTTAGAGGTACTCTAGTCATGTCCAACTCAATGAAGTGCTTTTCTTTCAGCGATTGGGGCAGTTGATCCAAACAATTCTTTAGTGCTCACTTTTGACATACTCAATGTCAAAAGAGACTTTCTCATCATATGGATTTTCAAATAAAGTCTATTACCATAAATCTAATATTTTTTGAACAGCTATAGATGAGGGAGCTTCCACATGTGTAATGTCTATGTCATGTTGGAAGGCCATTGGATCGCCTTTAGTTGTTCCTTCACCCACTCTCTTGACAGCATTTGACGAGCATTCTCATAGGGCACACAGGATTATCTCAGCATTTCCTATATGTGTTGCAGGAAAGGTCGTTAATATGAAAGTAGAAATCATTGATGCCAACCTAGATTACAATCTCCTCTTAGGACGGAAATGGATTTATGAAATGGATGTCGTCGTTTCGACTCTGTTTTGAGTCCTTTGTTTTCCTCATGAAGGAAAAATTATTAAGGTTGATTAATTGTATTATTCTCCAGTTGACCCTCGAGCAACTTCTGATTCTACTGTTCCGCTAGTGGATAACCCTCGTCAACCTATCGAGAATCTAGGAGTTGGGATGTATTCTTCATTGATGGGTACATTTTATCTTCCCTCTCCTATAGCTAGAATCAATGTCATTTCGTCCTCCAAAGAGTCTTCACGGGAAGAGTTCTTACAGACTCGTTATTTTTCAGACCACATTAGATGAAGGACAAGTCAGTGGAATGGCATTCCCTATGTTTGCAAGAGCTTAGATATCAGTCTATTGTTAATTCTGTAGATGACCATCCTACTCCTTTCTCAAAGGAAGAGTTAGATGGTGATGTGGCCCCAGCTTGGACCCTTGACTCTACTTCTGCTATGGATTGCTTAGATACGGTCTTACCATCTAAGGAAGCAATATTAGAAGCAATGACAGGTGTAGATCGACCTTGGGAAGATTTGCACCATCGTTCATAATTTCTTCCCTCATTGCAGGAAGTCGAATCCAAGTTCTCCAATCTGCTTACTAGTTATGTTTGTACAGTTTCAAACATTTTGGCTCCAGCACACATCCATGCCAAGATAATATGTCAGTCATTTCAAAAACCATATTGATAAAAATCTCTAGGAACCCTAATGTGATAGAAAATGACTTCATCGAAGCCAAGTGTTCCCCTGAAGAGATTCAAATTTACACCGACCTCTTTAAAGAGTTTCGAGATGTATTTTCTTGGTCTTATGAAGAAATGCCTGGTATTGATCCATCCATCGTTTAGTGTGAGATCAAGACGTATGAAAATGCTAAGCTGATTCGTCAGAAGCTTCGGTCAGTCAATCCTAGGAAAGCAGTAGCTATTAAAGCTAAAGTAGAAAAGCTGCTCAAGGCAGGTTTCATATACCCCGTTCCTCTAACGGATTGGGTTTCTAATCCAGTCCCTGTTGATAAAAAACAAGGAATGATCCAAGTGTACATTGACTTTAGGGATTTTAACAAAGCCTTTCTGAAAGATAATTACCCCACACTGTTTATTGATCAGATAGTTGATGAATCTCTGGGTAATGAGATTTTTTCCTTCATGAAAAGATTCTCTGGTTATAATTAGATATCTATCCATCCAGAAGACCAACATAATACATCTTTCATATGTCCCTAGGGTACCTTTATGTACAAAAAGATTCCTTTTTGTCTTAAAAATTCCAGAGCCACATTTCAGCAGGCCATGTCATACTCTTTCCATGACATCAAAAATTTCATTGAAGCATACTTCGATGATTTAGCTGCTCATTCTCGAAAGAGAATCAATCATCCTAGTCACCTTCGGTTGTTTTTTGAGAGATGTTGATTTTACACGATCTGGTTGAATCCAAATAAGTGTTTTTTCATGGTTACATCTGGTCGGTTGTTAGGGTTCATTGTTTCAACTGAAAGGATTCGAGTTGATCCCTTCAAGGTAGAGGCAATAGTTCAGTTGCCTCCCCCATCTTCCATCCGACAACTTCAAAGTCTTCAGGGGAAGGAAAATTTCTTGAGATGGTTTATAGCGAATTATGCTGAGAAAACTAAAGGATTTATGTGTTTGCTCAGGAAAGGAGTTCCATTTTTATGGGAAAACTTTGTACAACAATCATTTGATGCCTTGAAGCAGGCGTTAACCTCTACCCCGCTTTTGAGTCCACCGGATTATGGTAGATATTTCCTTTTATATCTTGCAGCCACAGAATCAACCATAGGTATGGTTCTGGTTCAGGAAGATGATGCTCTCATGGAGCATGTGATTTACTACTTGATTCGAGGCTTGGTAGGCCCTGAACTACGCTATTCCCCAATTGAGAAATTAGCCTTGATAGCTATCCATGCTGTCTAGAAACTTCGCCATTATATTCTGCTACGCAAAACATTTGTCTTAACAGCAGTCAATCCTTACCAATTTGTCCTCAGTAGGCAAGAGATTGGGGGAAAATACAATCGATGGATTGTTATTTTACAAGAATTCGATCTCCAGTTCTTGTCAGCAAAGTCTAAGAAATCATTGATTTTTGTGGAATTAATTTCCGAGCTTCCTTGTGGAGAAGATACTGTTTATGAAGAAAGCTTCCCCAACAAACATCTGTTCCTCATCTCTTCACAAGATCCCTAGTATGGAGATATCATAATCTATCTCCAGAGTTCGAAGTTACCTCCCACTTCCTCCAAGGATGAACGTCGAAAATTACATCACCTGGCTAAGAACTATGTCATCATTGGTGATACATTATATCGCCGAGGGGTTGATTCAATCCTTAGGCATTGTTTAACCTTAGAGGAAGCGAAGTCTGTGCTTAATTATTGCCATAGTGGAGCTTGTGGTGGTCATCTTTTAGGGCTTGCTATAGCCCAGAAAATCTTGCGTGCCGGCTACTTTTGATATTCACTTTTCAAAGATTGTATTGAAGCAGTCAAACGTTGCCACCCTTGTCAAGTTTATACTCGGAAGATGCGCATGCATCCAGCTCCTCTTTTCCCTGTTATCACTGTCGGTCCTTTTACAAAGTGGGGTATTGACTTTACTACATGTAATCTGCCTTCAATAGTGAATCACAAGTACATTATAGTGGCTGTAGACTACTTTACGAAGTGGGCTGAGGCCATGCCTACTTATAAAAATGATAGTGAAATAGCAGCATTGTTCCTCTTCAATCATATTATTTCTCGTTTCAGTATGCTGAGAGAGATTGTCACTGATCATGGCAGTCATTTCCAGAACCAACTGATGTCCTAATTGGCTCTTAAATTGGGCTTCCAGCAGGAGCATTCATCTCCATATTATCCTTAGGCCAATGGGAAAGTCGAAGCCGTGAATAAATCCCTCAAGATGATCCTGCAAAGGACAATTGACAAAAATCACTCCACTTTGCATCTCATGTTGTATCTGGCTCTCTGGGCGTACCAAACCTCGGTAAATACTACCACCAGTTTTACACCTTTTCAGTTAGTTTATGGGCTAGAATCTATTTTTCCTATTGAGTGCGAGATTGCATCCCTTAAGCTGGTTGTTGAGCTCCTTCCCGAGACCTCTAGTCTCGAGGAGCACCTCCTTCATTTGGAACATCTCGATGAGCAGCTTCGAGATGCTACCATAATCAATGAGGCTCATAAGAAAAGGGTTAAAACTGAGTACGATAAAGTTGTTCGTCCTCGATTCTTTTCTGAAGGTGACCTTGTCTTTGTCTATGACCAAGATAAAGATGCCTTGGGGGCAAGCAAATTCAAGTCTATGTGGTATGGTCCCTTCATAGTGAAACACGTTTTAGAAAAAAGGGCTTATGAATTAGTCGATTTTGAAGGGAAAAAGTTGGCAGAGCCCCGAAATGGGCTCTACCTTAAGAAGTACTTTGCTTAAGTTACGTCCAAGCAAGGGCTTCTTTGTATATTTTGTATTTTTGTACAAATTTCTATCAGGAGTTTTTGTGATTTCAACACCTTTTTGATCTTCTTTGGCAGGGGTTAATGGATGACTTGGTCTATATTGGATTTGTCGATGGTGCTAGTCGGCACACTCGGAACCTCACTTCCACAGCTTGGGTGATTTATTATCCAACTAGTCAGTTGATGGTGTCAAGGGGAGTATGCATTGGTTCTACATCAAATAATATTTCTGAATATACTGTCATCATTAGTTTACTATCTGAATATATTTCTTATGGAATTGATTCGTTGGTAGTGTATCTTGACTCACAGCTGGTAGTGTCACAATTGAATAACATTTATCGAGTTCGGGATCCTTATTTATATCGCCAATTTTTTAGAGTGAGGGTGTTGCAAATATCATTTGTTTTTATTACTTATTTGCACATTCCACGTTCTGACAATTCATTAGTGGATTCTATCGCTAATGCCCATAATCGGAACGAAATGCCCATAATCATGTCCAGTATATCTAATGACTCGACTCAGGATGAGCAGCTAAGTAGGTGACTACTACTTTGGCCACACGCTGAAAACGACGAACCCAATCGTGTGGCACTCCTACCATGCGATGCTGCATATCCTTAGGTAGATCTTCTATGGCCTCCCTCGATACCTGGTCAGTCAACCTCACCAAGTTTCGTTGGACTGCATATAGGACCCTCTCTGTCTCTGCAGCCACCTCTTTAGCACCTCTTTACGACGCTTGTGCCATGGAAATTCGTCTGGTCGTACTGGACCCACATCTGGAACATGATCATTGTCAGTATTTTAATCCCATCAAAAATATATTTAAGTTCATTTTCATATTTATAAAACATAAAAAAATCTTAAAATTTGATAAAACTTAAAAGATGGTTACCTATCTCTCCCCATGTGGTGTTTGGTGGTAGCACTAAGTCCGGATCTCCTCTGAAATCCATGCTATCATAGGGATAGTCATCCACAGCGATGATTTGTTGTTCCCACCAGGAGAAGAACTCATCATCGAAAGCAGTCCTTAGCACGTCTCCGCCTCCAAGGCGTTTCATCAGGTCGGCCCACCTACCCATTCGAGGATCTCGGGGGCTACTGATAGAAACTAATACTCTGGGATGTAGCCCTGGAACCTTCTCAAAGAAGAAGGAACACAAAATGGTTCCATATCCAAAAATTTTGGTCTGTCCTTTCTAAATGGAGGACAACTGGCTCTTCATAATGGAAAGAAGAGGTGTACACCAATCAAAAACTATAGTGAGACACTCCATGGCCAAGCTCATGGATAGTCATGACACTTGGTGCAATGAGGTTGATTTGTTTATCCTGGCTATGGTGAACAGTAAGATCCTCAGGGACAAACTCTCTACATGTTTTATTGGAATTTGGCTTCCAATTTTCTCAGGATGCCCCGGACAGTATATATGCACATAGTCTTCCACTGAAAGACTACCTTGTGTTCAGCTAGTCGAATGTACAACTTCTCCTCTCCAGGAGAGACCATTGATAAATTAAATATCTTCTACCTCTATCCTCAAAGGCATTTAATCAATCATAAAAGCATCATCTGTGATACTCCAATAGTGGATTAACATTTCAAGCAAGTGGGTGTTGGCCTTCATATTTGGCATTTTGAAAATTTTCAATAAACTCATCCTCTCAATGCATCTAAGTCCTGATAATCATTCATAACTTCATTATCAATGGTAGTATGCTCCCTCTCTCTCCAGGTGATTGTCATCCTGAAAGAAAATTGATTTCCAACCATTAGTTTTTTGTGTTTAAATTTCAAACCACGTATACGCTTGCCCCTTTCATACACAGTTGCGTGTAGGCTCTGTGTGTACACAGGTTTATAATATCCAACCAGCGTATACACCGCATTGAAATTTTTAACATAAATTCCTACGGTGAAATCTCAATAAAAATTTCTAAAAACAATCATAAAGTAATGCAAGCTAGGATTGGAGGTTACCTGATGATTGTTTGAATGGTCCAATTCTTTTGGGGGCAAGTTTGCTCCTTTTTTCTCCATAGCTTTTGCTCTCAAGACAAATGGTACAAATGGTGAGTCAAAAAGTCATTTTATAATCTTTGAAAATGTCAAATTTTTTCAAAACCTGATTTTTTTCGTCTCATGAATCTTTTAGCTTATGAGCTTGGATTGTCGAGAATAGGTTGTTTTTTCAGGACATTTTGGATGCTTTTTCAAAAATTTCACATCAGTTCCATGACTTCTGACCCATCATGGCAGGTATCATTTACTCACTATCATATAGGTTAGGGAAACCATTTTTCTGTTGCATTTTTCATACTAGCCTCCATTTGTCTATACACTTGCCATAGGGTCAATCCCATTATGTTATGGTTAGTAAGCCATGTTCACTTGCCACTTTTTAAATCATGACATGATGGTAGAGCCATCCTTTACATGGGCATCATAGTTAGCACCTCACTGACATTGGTTGCCCATGTTGTTTCATTGAGTAGGCTTAGAAGTCCTCTCTAGTCCCGCCATAATTTGTGTGTTGAAGACTCATTCCTCTTTGCTTCTTCGCTTCGTCCTGGTCTTATACCCTAGAGGCTCCTTTGTGTTGATTTGTACTACTACATTGCATTTTGACCATTTGCACCTTTTGGCCTTGAGCTAGCTTCACTTGGACTTGTGTTTAAGCCACCTTTTGACCATGTTTTCTGCAAAAATCAAACTTGCAATCCCTTAGCTTTTGCAACTTGACACACCCTCAGACCCATGGAAGGAACATCACTTTGAGTGTCCTGGGCCAGCTTCGCCTCCCTGCATTGAGCATAGGAATGTTCCCATCCCAGGAACTAGATCATTTGTTTCACTAACACTCATTCTTTCCACTGTACTATAGCATTCTTTTATTCTTTTTCTAGCTTAAAGAAAAAGACAAAAAAATTACATATTCCAAAAAGAGCGGGAACGGGACAACATTTCCATATATTGTTGGTAGCTAGAGTCAGTCGTGTCGCCCTTGAACAAAGCACTCAAAATAAAGTCTCTCCTCCATTTGGGCAGGATTTAGTTTGACTTAGGTACGTCGTAACCTTGTTATTGAATCAGTTCTCCTCCGATTGGTTCTCTTCCAATCATATGGAGAGTTCGTTCATGCCTCCTGCATGATGAACTTATACAGAGTTATCGTATGCTGCCACATGGTCATCATTGAGTCGTTCATTTGTTCAAGGGAAGTAAGCCTGAGTCGGCCTCTCTGCGGTGTCTCTTGACCTATTTTTTAGTTGGACATCCCTGGTTGTCAGTGTCTTTTCTATCATCACATCATTTATATCAGTCCTTTACTCGTGCCAGCTTGAGAAGGTCTCCATTGACTTCTTGCTAGTGGGTCTTGTCCTTATCAATGACGGTATATTGCTCTGAGGACAAGCCTAGAGCAGCACCCTGGCCCTATTTTCATTATTGATAGGTCACCTTGTGCTCAACATCAATTAGCATCATGGTTCTTTGACTAAGTGGTTTCCCTTGTGTTCGACATCAGCTTTCATTATCGCACATTGGGATTCGTGCGGTGCCTTGGTTTCCATTTGACCCTATTGGTGGATTCCTTGCCTCTGTGTCAACTTTCATTATTGGTTGGTTCAGAGGGTTTCTATCGTGCGCTAGCTACATCTTGTGAATGCCAGAAACGTGCTTCGGTCGGGTTACTACATATTTTTTCGTCCAATTCCTCCCACATTATTGGCCTACGGGTTACACTTGCGCTAGATTGATGAAGGATACCTTAATGCCTTCCTTCTAGTGGATCTTTCCCTTTCGACTACGACTCATTGCTCTAGGGCAAAGGTCTAGATTCCATTTGGCGGTACCTTGGGGTTTGCAGTCATCAGTGGCAGATCCTTCGTTATCGACAGTGGGAAACCATCACTGTCTCATGATTGATAGATTCTTCTAAGCGTTCGACTTCAGCTCATCTATTCACACTTGTTAGATTATACTGGGTACCTTGACTCTCATTATCATTATCGGTGAGTAGTCTCGGGTTTGTTAACGTTATACATCAATGATCGGTAATCAAACGATTTCTCACATGGTCGACTTCAGATCATTTATTCCCATTGTGTAGACATGTACCACGACGGTTGGTGAAGACCTCAGGTTGCATCAACATTCTTTGGTTCACTTGTCAGTTGTTCCTGTTGCTGCTAGTTGACACCATTCCACATTATATGTTGTAGTCCCTCACAGTGACATCCTATATGTTGGCATCCGAGTTGCGATGTAGTATCATCTTATTCCATCATGTTCATTTGGTACTATGGGATCACTTTTTGACATCAGTGATCAGCTTCATCTTTCAGCGTCATTGGTCATCTTCTTATATGTGATATTCAGACATGTACTTGTTCAATCATGATCATATGATCCATTATGTACTTTCAGTTCCTTATACTTGTATACATAGTGGATCCACTTGTACTTGATATGCAAACATGCTTTACTTTCTTTGAGCATGGGTATGCCCACCTCAGACAGTTGTTTCTTTCTAATCTTCTTTTGCTGGCTTGGCAGGCTGAAATCTGTTGAAGTCCTTCTCAGTTTTTGACAGGTTTCCTTTCCATATACTTAATACATTTCGGCCATCATTTACCCCTTCTAACCTCATATATTAGGGGGCATCTATTATAGCTCCAAATATCACCCCTGGTGTTTTTTATGCTTGGTTTATGTCCTAGGGCAACCCCTCCTTCCAGAATTGGTCCAAAGATTTTAAAAACAGTGTTTTACTCCCTGTACGCTACGTTTCCATGTGTTAAAAGTGTGTACACGTGGGTCATTCTATACCCAACCTACGTATATGTGTTAAAACACTTAAAAAAATTAAATTTCCCTAATTATGGGCGGAGATCATGGGTTTTACCTATTGATTACCTATTAGTGCTCATGGCCCAACTATTCCCAACTGTTTCTTAACTAAAAATCTAATTTGGGAGAAGTATAAAAAGACTTCAATGGGAAGGCCTTAAGGAGGAGAGAAAAGGATAGAATTACTATACTGAGATTATCCCATGATCAAGTCTAAAGAATCCCTGTGCTTCAAGCACTTCCCCAAGTTCAGGAAACCCTTGTTTCCTTGAGTGTTGATGTTCTCTCATATGCTTGGAGATATCATGGTATTGGTTATGGAAGGAGGTTGTTGAAGACTGGGACTAGATGGACCTGGAGGATTGTTCCGCTTGGAGCTGGAAGAGGAAGACTCGGGTGAACTCTTTCCATGTTTTTATTATAGTTTTCTACAATAAAAAGAAACGTTGTCTTGTTCCTGATATCAAATTTTTTTATACATCTGATGTTATTGTTATGGTTTATATATGAATGACTATTTCAATGTATAACTAACCATCTAATTATATGATATAAAGTTGATTTCACTACAATGCTTTATCTATATGCTGATATGTGTATTCGAATTCGCTGATTTGCAAGTTCGAAGATCATCAGGAGTTGCAGAGGGTTTGAACCCTGGCTGGAACTACCCAAATGAAGGACATCCGGGTATGTTCATCCTCGCATAGTTAGTTTGTTTAAGCATGCTTCCTGAGTTGAATGGGTGTTTCTTGATGTAGATTACTCCTGCTCTACTAGGGTTCTGACCCAAAGCCCTAGAGGACTTATTCCCTTAACAACAATAATGGTAAAAGGACACAGTAAAGGATATTCACAGAGGTCAGAGTGTATCAGATGAAATATCACAAGTGAACATCATGTCCATTGTAAAGATCAAACAAACAAGCAGCTTAAAAGGAAAAATATCAAAAACCAAAGCCAGCAGAACCTAAATAACAAGGACAGCAAGAAGAAGTTCAATAGCTGTCTCTATCTTCTTGCATGAAGATTCTTCCTTTTCCTAGAATAAATCCTTAAACAGTTTAGGATATTTTCTTATTTTTTATAAATAACTCTCCTCTCGAGTTATCTAGGGGTTCATTGTACGTTGGTCATTACTCACTATTCAGCTTTCAACCTGGTTACACCCTTGATGAAGCATTTCTAGACATTTGATGTACTTGACTTTTTTGGAACCCCAATATGAAGCAAAGGATTCTGAATTCTATTTTGCACAGTTTGTGTTTCATGTAAGTTTTTCCAGTATTACTCATTATGTATTTCTTCATATTCTTATGACTTTACGGAGATAACTAGGTAGGAATAATTATGTTTCAATCTATTCCTATAATATTTCTAAAGTGATCATCATTAAAGAGAATGGATTAATGGACTGTCTGTTTAATTAATTCCCTCTGAATCAATAAATCATCAACATCTTGTTGTAAGCATAAGCATATTCTCTTGAACCTTTTGAACATTGGTCAGAGTTTTTCATACTTATGATTATGTAATTGTCTATCTCAGAATTGTGATAATCATATTATTTTTGTTTTCTACTCACCACTATTCAAGCTTTATCACTGTGTGAAATTTTATAGCAGCCTTTTACTGAGATATTGATATTATTCAAAGGGTTAGGTATATCAATTCTATATTTTTTTTATTCATTGGTCTCCAAAATCAAAACAAAAACCCCCAAAACATTTATCTTAGATGTTATGGCATTGATAGCTGACCATTGTTATCTTAGAGGTACAACAGGCTTGTTTGTTATTCACGATGAATGGCCCAATCGTTCCTTCTAAATTCAAAATATACCATTTGCATGCAATAACAAAATGAACTTGGTCAACCTTTAGACTCTTCCTTATAAATTCAAGAGAAAATATCCTCATAGTAAAAAATATTGGCAATGGAAATGGTGGTATTGAGCACGAAAAATGAAAAATCTTGATGATGTAAGGGATATGGAAGGGTGACATGGATTTATAGGAGATGATGTGGAGGGGTGAGATGGATTGAATTGGATCTCTCTCATAGGGCTTAGTGTATATCCTTCATATTTTTCATAATAT
This sequence comes from Pinus taeda, assembly GCA_000404065.3. Lineage (NCBI taxonomy): Eukaryota > Viridiplantae > Streptophyta > Pinopsida > Pinales > Pinaceae > Pinus > Pinus taeda. The sequence goes on along the minus strand of APFE031501685.1, from coordinate 236,921 downwards.
TTTCTCATATCACATATAAGAAGGCCCAAGGAGTTAGTTGTCATACCCAAGAATTGAGGTCCATTAGGGCATTGTTACAACACAAGACTGAGGCCCTTTAGGGTGTTATTATACCGGCCCTTTAGGGTGTTATTATACCAAAAGACTAAGGCTCATTAGGAACTATTACACCACAAGATGGAGGCCCATTAGGGTGTTGTGGTGTTATCACAAATAATAAGGCCCATGTAGGCCATTGTCATACCCAAGAATTGAGGCCTGTTAGGGTGTTGTTACACCCACAAGACTGAGGCCCATTAGGGAGTTGTTACACCCAAAAGACTGAGGCCCATTAGGGAGTTGTTACACCACAAAACTGAGGCCCAATAGGGAATTCTTACACCACAAGACTAAGGTACAATTTCACAAAACCATATGATGGAATAATAGTTATATCACTCCTAATTAATTACATGTCTTGGTGTGCATTTATGTGATGCACAGAACCCTACCTTTTACCCTATGAAATCCATATCATTTGGAGTATTCTTGAACAACATAAATATATATGTGAAAAAAAAAAAAAAATATGTAATTGTATTAACGTTATGAGTAATCTCGAATGATGATATTGGTAACTATGAAAAATGATCATGTGTATAGAGTGGGAGAGAAGGAGAGCTAGGGTTTGCAACATGAGTTAAGCATTGGGCACCATGGAGGGGAGTAAGGGGGGAGTTCCACTCCCTCCTATAGTCAGGCAGTCTCCAATTGAAGCAAGAAATCTCTGGAGGCTGAAACAGGTATTTTAGGTGGAGGGAAACACAACAACAGAGGTACACAGGAACAGGAAGATAAGCGAGAAGAAATCAGAAGAGAAAAAAGAACAAAAGTAGAAAACCAAAAGGTAGATGACAGAAATCGAATAGGACCGTGTAAGCCTAGGATGACTATCACACCTAGAGTGATGTTAAGAGATCTAGTGCTATAGGCGCATAGGGAACACATGGCGACGTACGCAATCATTTGTAAATTTATGGGGTTATGGCCCCCGGAGAGAGCTTTACAGGCATGGGTAAAGAATCACTGGAAACCTAAAGGGGGTATAGACCTACACCTTGGTTCAAAGGGTTTCTTCACTATGGTCTTCAACAACATTGAGGATAAAGACAGGGTGTTTGAAGGAGGGCCCTACTTCTATGCTGCGGTGGGCCTCTATATGCGGCCTTGGGTGATGAATTTTGTCCCGGAGCATGAGACATTCACCTCGGTCCCAGTTTGGGTAAGACTTTACTCCTTACCTTTGGATTATTGGCAACCATAATCATTAACAGTAATAGGAAACAAACAAGGGCACTTTGTAAAAATATCAAAGGCCACTAGGCAGGGAAAGTACACTTCCTTTGCCCGTATATGTGTAGAGATGGATCTCTTGGGAACTCTACCAATGAAGTCATCCTGGAAGTTTTAGATGAAGAATGGGTACAAGCGGTGGATTATGAGCATGTTCCTTTTAGATGTCGTAGATGCCATGAACATGGGCATATATTCAGGGACTACCGCTTTAAAAAAATGGAAAGCAAAACTAAATCTACCTTAGGGAAAGAAACCAATAACTTTAACAAAGTGGAAAATAGAGGCAAAGGAGGGACAAAGTATAAAAAAAAAAAAAAATGAGGAAAAGCAGATAAATCATAATAGGTACAAGGTTTTAGAAGAAGATGAGGAGCTAGATAAAACAAATCAAACTATTGAGGGCAACTCTAGAGAGAATGATAAGGAAGAAAGCATGGAGGTAAACCATAACAACACCCAGTAAAAGGAGGATCTGTTGAATACCATGGACCATGATAGGGACCAAGAGATGACCCCGAGCGAGGTGGAAATAGAGGATAATGAACTGCAGGATATTCTTGATAGGGATCATATAGATCTAGAAAAATTCCTAGAGCAGGGAAACACCAAAGGAATGGACGTGCTACCACAAGACAAGTTCAATAAAGTGCAACAGTTGTTTCTATGGAGAACTCAAGCAAAAGGGTCGGGAGTCAAAATAAACCATGATAGTTAGGATAACGAAGGGGTAACAACTTTAAAGGCCACATCAAGACTAGATCCTCGGAACCCAGGCAGGAAAAGGGGTAGGAAAAAACAAAATGAGTTGCTGATAGAATGTGGAAAACTGATGATAGATTCAGGTAAGATGAAATATCTAACTAGTTACTCATTTACAAATATTTCTTAATGAATCTCACAACATGGAATATAAGGGGTCTAGGGAGTAAAAGAAAACAAAGGAATCTTAGCAACAGAATGAAAGAAGAAAAACTAGACATGATTTTCATCCAAGAAACAAAATGTTTGGTAGAAAAATAAGGGAAATTCACAGCAAATGGCTAAGTAGGTATGATTAATATCTAGAAGTCAAAGAAGACAAAACATCTAGGGGTATATTCACACTTTGGAACCCTCAGAAAATAGGTATCTTGGATGCTGAAGCATCTAGGAACTACTTATCATTGTTTATTCAACTGTTGGGGGGTAAGGAAGTTTATTTCATCACAAATGTTTATGGCCCATAAAAGCCTGAAGACAAGCTTAGATTGCTTACTTCATTGGAGGATTTAAGAGACAGACATTTGGGTGTCCCATGGATTCTAGGAGGGGACTTTAACATGATCAGATCCCTGTCAAAAAAAAAAAGGTGGAACCAGATCACTTGGCAGAGAGTCCATAGCATTTCAGAATTTTATAAACAATATGAAGCTAGTAGATACAGAGACAAGTAATGGCATATTTACTTGGAATAACAAAAGGGGAGGAGAGTCTCAGGTGGCATCAAAGCTTGACAGATTCATTCTCTCAGAGGACCTTATCCTCAAAGGCCTGGAAATGTCAGCAATCATACTCCCTTTTGGTGGTTCAGATCATTGGCTTGTGCAACTTGAAGTGTCCTGTATAGGCACTCCAAAAAACAGACCTTTCAGGTTTGAAAATATCTGGCTCAACCATCCAGAATTTAACAACAATATAGAAAAATGGTGGAATGAGCATATACAGGTTCAGGGGATGAAAATTTTCCTCCTGCATAAGAGATTGAAACATGTCAAAATCAGGCTCAAAGATTCGAATAAGAATGAGTTTGGAAATATTTTTGAAGCCAAAAAAGTAGTGGAAAGGAAGCTACAAGAAATTAATCATATCCTCATCACAGATGGCTTCAACGAAGGATGTAAGGAACAAGCCAACAACCATCAACGAGAATGGAGGAATTATGTAAACAGGAGGAAATATTCTGGAAACATAAATCAAGGGTACAATGGTTAAAAGAAGGGAAAAGGAATACAAGGTTTTTTCATAAATCAACCATGGATCACAGGTCCAATAAAAGGATCTCAAAAATCAAGGATCAGCATGGAAATCAACTCAATACCCACAAAGATATGGAAACATCTCTAGTTCAACAATTCCAAGGCATAGCAAAGGAACCTCTCTTAGACAGATCACAATTCATTAATGACTTCACTAAGCACATTCCTAAGCTTTTGACAAGAGATGATAACTACAATCTAAATAGGCCTGTGAATGAAGAGGAGGTTAGCAAAGTTATCAAAGAAATGCAAAATGGAAAGGCACCAGGTCCGGATGGTTTCAATTTGGACTTCTTTAAAGCATGTTGGGGCATAGTCAAGTAGGATATACTTGATGTGGTGGAGGATTCAAGGAAAAATAGAATTGTTTTGAAAGTGCTCAACACATCTTTCTTATCCTTAATACCAAAACAGGATAACGCTATGACACCAGAAAGATTCAGGCCTATAGCATTATGCAATGTGGTGTATAAAATTATATCCAAAATAATTGCAAAAAAGCTTAAATCCCTTCTACCAACCCTTGTTTCTGAGGAGTAAACTAGGTATGTGGAAGGTAGACAAATTCTAAACAATATCATACAAGCTCATGAGGTCGTTCACTCTCTTATAAGCAATAGGCAAGTAGGTATGATCATGAAACTTGACCTTGAAAAGGCTTATGATAAGCTAAATTGGGCCTACATAAGGAAAGTCATTTTAACTTATGGTTTTGATCATAACTGAGTAAGATGGACAATGGCCCTTTTCACTTCCTCTAGTTTTTCAATTCTGTTAAATGGTTCACCATCCAAGACCTTTAATCCTTTGAGAGGTCTCAGGCAAGGAGATCCCCTCTCTCCCTTCCTCTTCATACTCATGATGGAAGGACTAGGCCTAGCTATCAAAGCTGACAAAGTAGAAGGAAAAATCTAGGGACTCAGATTAACCGGGAATAGTAATGCTTTAACCCATCAACAGTTTGTGGATGACACTATGCTATAGGGCATACCTACAATCAAGGAAGCTCTAGCCTACAACAAATCCTGAAAGACTTTGCAGTGGCAGAAGGAACAGAGGTAAGCCTCTCCAAATCAAAGATTTTATTTTTCAACATAATATTGCTATTCAAAGAAATATATCCAAAATTATTGGCTTTCAAAGAGAAATTCTACCTTCCAAATATTTGGGAGTTCTACTAACAGACAAGCCTCTAAGCAAGACAATCTGGGAAACAGTGATTAATAAGCTACAGGACAAAACTCAGAAATGGACAAGTAGGTCTTTGAACTTAGCAGGATGGCTAGTGCTCACTAAAGCTGTACTTCAAACTATACCCTTCTTTTTGTTTTAAGCCCTTCCAACCCCTAAAGGAGTCTTGCAAATATGCAAAAAAATCCAAATATATTTTCTTTGGGGTAAAGGTGAAGAGAAGAAAAAATGAGCCTTGGTAGCATGGGAAAAGATCTACAAACCTAAATCACATGGAGGTTTGGGACTGGATGATCCTGAAGTACTAATCAAAGTTTTGGGGGCAAATTTATGGTGGAGATGGATAAAATACTTGGCTTCCCGTTGGGCACAAATTCAGAAATAGAAATATGCAAACAATTGGAAAGATAGGGAGCACATTAGAATGTTTGGGATTATCAAAGGCTCCCACATCTGGAATAAAGCTTGGGAAAAAAGAACCATTGTTCAGAAACACAGTTTCTAGGAAATAAGAGATGGAAACCTTGCCTGGTTTTGGGAGGATAAGTGGAAACAGAAACCTAAGCTATCAAGTGAATACTTGGCATATCTAAAGAATGATACAGACAACAAATGGTTACTCAAAGTAAATGAATTCTGGGATCATGCAAACAATGGAGGAAAATAGAGGATATGGAAGCAGTTAGTTTATAGGGATAACTCCCCCTTGAAGGGACAGGTAGAATCTCTAACATCCATCCTGGAACAAAGGAAGATCCTGGTATCAGAAGATTCTAACCAATTGAGATGGGGTAATAACAATGAAGGAAAATTTAACCTTAAACAGGCTAAACGTATTTCCCTTAGGCTTGACTTCACAAACCCTGATCGGGTTTGGAAGGACCTATGGTAGAACCAAGGCTGGATGAAGATCAAACTATTCATGTGGCTTGTGCAACATAAGAAAATTCTCACCTAGGACAACCTACGGAAAACAGGGGTTTCAAGTCCTTCCAAGTGCCAGCTATGTGAATCACAAGAAGAAACTATGGAGCATCTTCTCAACCTCTGCTAATTTACCTCCACATTGTGGAGTGGGATTGCTTCAATATTCAGACAAATAGATAGGGACATGGGCAGCATAACCAGCACCTTAAATAAATGGAGAAAAAATTTCTCTGATTATGAAACAATCGACAAAACTGTGGCTTTAGCTCTAAGTTTCCTTATCTGGGGTGTCTGGAAAGAACACAACAACAGAATTTCCAATAATAGGAAAGGTTCTACCTAGGGCATCATGGATCAGATTTTAAAATAGATCAAGGAGACAATCAGAACCCTCATGAAATCACCCCCTATGAATAACCTTTCAGATACTGATGTTCAAATACTACTAAAGTTGGGTTTGCAAGGGCTCATTCCTCGAGGCAATATCAAAAATTCATATAAAATTTCTGTTGTTAAAGACTTCTGGTATCCTCCCCCTTAAGGTTTTAGGAAATGCAACATAGATGGGGCCTCAAAAGGGAATCCCAGCATGGATGGTTATGGTGGAGTGATAAGGGATGAGAAGGGTTGCATAGAAATCATCTTCCATAACAACTTGGGGAAAGCCACTAACAACATCATAAACCTCATGGCCCTTGAGCAATGCTTATAAATCCTAAGAGATTCAAATTATCACAACATTATTATAGAGGCAGACTCAGAGTTGGTGATCAATTTGGTCAAGATAATCAGCTATGGCTCCGCTCCGGAAAGGGTTTCGAGGCATTGGAGGCTTATTCAAGTGTATCACAGGATCTAATCCCACCTGCAAAATATGAGAACCATTCGATTCACGCATGTGGGCCGGACGGCCAATAAATTAGCAGACATCTTAGCTAATGAAGGAGCACATTATGTTGTTAACAATGGTAAATATAATTGGATAGAGGTCCCCCAAGGCAAATTGAGGGATGTTTGTCTCAGATAGGCGAACAAGGACTATGAGCTCTATCAGAACAGGGGTTCCTGACAGATCACAAATTTGGGGAAAGAGTGGCTTTTTAGTCCACATGAAAAAGTAGAAGAGGGATTTAAATGAAAAGATTATTCGTTCCTTTGAACAAAATCGCAGCCCAAAACACTACAAACCCAGAAGGCTCAAGCGAGGGGGGACTGGTAGCACAAGGAATTCCATAAGCTTCTTATCAAAGTGGTGTGGCAATTTACATAGGTGGCTCTTGCAGCTGGCAGGTTGGCAATGGGTAAAGACTAACCATGGTAATATGAGTGTGGATACAGGTAAAGTGGTTTTCAAAAGCCCTCAAACCCCAAAGCAATTTAATAGGAATGCACCTAATGCCATTAAGCATTCAAAACATGGATCTCGGAGGAGTGAGAATACCGCCCTTATTGGGCGAGTAAGCCTCATACTTCTTTTTCACTTGATATTCATTATAGTCGTCGGATATTATGGAAGCAGATCAATGGCTAAGGCTCTTTGTGCTAGTTGGGTTAACGTCCTCACTAGTTTCTCCTCAAGGCTAGGTTCGAAGGAGCTTGGGTGGACTACTTGCTTGAAGGTTACCCCCTGGCAGACTTCACTTTTGTTTATGCGGTCTCTATTTCCTCGTTGGGTCCGCCTTTTAACTTTTAGAGGTCACTTGTTTTCTTTCTGATTTTTTCCTCTTCCTTTTGTTTTCAAAAGCCGGCTTGAAAGGTTTAGGCAGTGTTTTGTGATGGGTGGGCCCTTGGTCTAGTTCTGAAGCCATCGGCTCAGTTCCAAAAGCTCAGGATGATAGGTGCTCTATGGCACTCTTCTCCTCTAACTTTGTTGTATTTTATGTAACTTATTTTTAGCTTTAATTGATTAGAAGGACTGACTCTTGCTTAAGCAAAAAAATTGTTACAAGTAATCTCCAAGTAGAATCATTCAATTTGGCCTTGAAATTAAGGTTGGGCTCAACATATCTCCTTCATATATTTGTCATACATATCAACATATCTCCTTCATATCTCTATCATAATATTTTCTCATATCACATACACGAAGGCCTAAAGAGGTCATTTTCATACTCAATAAATGAGGCCCATTAAGTAGTTGTTACACCACAAGACTTAGGCCCATTAGGGAATTTTTACACCACAAGAATGAGGTACAGTTTAATAGACCCATAGGACCGAATGATAATTATATCACTACCAATTAGTTACAGATCCTAGTTTTCATTTATTTGAGGCACACAAACCATGCCTTTTACCCTCTGAAATCCATGTCATTTGGAGTATTCTTGAACAACATAAATATATATGTGAAAAGTTAAAAATATTTATTTGTATGAATGTTACTTATGAGTATAAAAAATACTCTCCAAGTATAATAATTTAATTTGGCCTTGAAATAAAGGTTGGGCATGCATTTTTGTGTAGCAGGCCAAAATTGCATTCTTCACTAAAATGCATGTACAGGCTTCATTCCTTGGAAAATATGATTGATTGGAAGTGTAGATTGTTTATTTTACTATTTTACACACTTTTACATTGTTATATATTTACTGACTAGTAGAGAAGTAACAATGTTAATTTCCTTATAGTTGTGATAGCCCCAATGATGAGCCTCATCATTGGTAATTATATGGACCTTAATTCACCTCCTAGCTTAGTCAAACCAACGTTTCTCATAACTTATTGCATACTTTGTAAAATATTTTGTTTATGCGATGAGTTAGATTTGGATATTTTGCTTTGTGGCCTAATGTGCATTTAATGTAGGATTAAAGGATAAAAGAAAGGAATTTTGGCAAAGACCAAGGTCAAAACTCTAATGGGGAAAGGGAGAGAGATTATAGGAGGTAAATCCTCCTCATGTACTACCCCTCCATTCGAATATTCCTCCATCAGCTCGGAGTGCCAACAACCAAATCATGAGAAGTAAAAGGCAGTCGAGTAAGTGAAAGGAAAAGCACCAGTTTATCTCGAGTTTGGGAGCTGAGCCTCCCTAATTTTAAGGAATTCATTGGAGACTTCAAATGTATAAATAGTGAGGCCTAGGACCTCAGTAGGATTCAGATTTTTTATTGTAAAACTCTATTTTTCGAGCTACAAGACTTGTGACAATTCTTTTGATGTAATCTATTGTTTTGGTAATAAGAATGATTTTTGTTTTGAGCCAGCACTGAGTTAACTCAGAGGACTGAAACTCTTTGGTTAGGGCCCAACCCTAGTATTAAAGGCTCCTCTTTATTGTACATGTATGCTTATTGTAGATTCATAGCTTAGTTATTTGTTTTCTTAGTAGATGCATTTCCATTACAAGTAGTGTAGATCATATTGGTTGTGTGATAGTTTGCTTCCATTTTTGCCTTCTTTCAAGTAGCAGGTTAGCAAGAAGAAAAAGGATCACCACAAGGTTGTTAGCAAGTGCATCAGCCTCACTTCCTCCCTCTCAGACCATGACTTGAGGAAGGGACCCTTCAGCAACCCCAAAAACACAGATTTCTAGTTCTTTTATGAGCTTTGGAGTTTGTTGTCTTTAATTCAGTAATTGGTTAATGTTGCAAGGAAGATTTCATTTTCATCCTTTTCCATCTCTATTTCTACAATAAGTGTCACTCATGCTTTCATTCCCTTCAACAACTTTCTTCATGCATAATATAGGTAGTTGATTCATGCTTTTCTAGTTTATGAAAAATGTATCTTGTTGCATAGTTCTTTTGGAAGACACACATGTTTTATGCAGAGTGGCTACCTTAGGAGGAGACCAAGACTTCATAACCAACAGCCACCTTCCACTTCATCCACCTTAACAATCCCTTGTTTCACCATCACCCTCACTAGTTTTTCATCATTTTTCATTGAAATTTCCCTAAACACATTGAGTAAATCTAGCCATCTCTTATCTTGGATATTAACTCCTAAGTGCTCCTAGACCTTCTAACACTCCATTGCACCCATCACACACCTTTCCTAAGCTTCCCAACACCTCAAAATTAGCTCTTGATTGTATTCTATAGGTTTCCTGTAATTCTTACAGGATCATCATTTAGGTTTCTAGTACATCCTGTAGGTTTTCCTGAAACAACCTGTTTTGAGGCCGAATTGATGGGAAACCTCTAGGAAGTCACAAAACACATCCTAGAACCCCTCCACACCATCCAAACACTCCATAAACCTTCTAACCATCCTCAAACCCCTTCCATACACCTTTCACATCCACAGAACAGTTAGTTTGCATACCTGATTTTTCCTGAAAAACCAAAAAAATGAAAACAAATTTAGCTTAGTTTCTTTGCTTGCACATTAGTATGGTTTGATGCTTTTTAATTCTGCAAATAAGATATTGGCATTTTTTATTGTTTATTTAGCAATTCTGCCTAGCATAGCTTCTTAAATGGTTACCTAGGGTATGGTGTGATTTAGCATTACATGTTGGCCTTTTCCATTACTACAATAGAGTAACTCTCTTAGAGTAGATTTTCCCTTCTTCCGTCAAAGAATCAAGCTTCTTCTGAATCTATAGAAGTCTGGCTTGGAACCCTAGTGGTCTCTTGCCAGCTAAACAGTGACAACAGGAAGAACCATCACTTTTACTTGTGCATGCAGCGTTGTCACATCCAAGTTTGTACAAACCCCGGGTTGATAAGAAAAGTTGGTGGCCCAAGAGTTGCAGCATCCTTGTTGCAATACTAGCGCTCATCACTTTTTGGCACCATTGTCGGGGAGGTGTCTGAGTATAATGTGATTAATACTTTCTTTTCTTCTATACCTTGTCTTCAATATTCTTTCATTTGTTTATTTATGCAAAAGTAACCTAGTTGTTTCCTTTCTTTCAATTTGCATTATATGCTTTCCTTTCCATTCTGCAAGTAGGATTTCAATTCAGCAAGTAGCTTTTTCATTCTGTCAGTAATTTTCATTCAATCAAAAATTTCAATTTTATAAGTACTTTCCAAGTTTTAAAAAGAATACAAAACCAACCCAAAAATATTTCCTTTCATGCCTTGTAGGAATAGGGACAACTTAGGAAATTTTTTGCCAAATACCCCCACTACATCCAACAGCCAACCTTCTCTATTCTTCGGTGGTTGTGAATTGGAGGAACCCTTAGGTGAGCAACCTGGCATATTTGAAGAACCTACAGGGGAAGAAGAAGAAGAGGAACCCTTTCCTACTGAGCCAATGGCTGAAAACTGAAATGAAAGGAGGAATAGAGAGAGAGTTGAGGGTGCCTTCCCCATCAGGGAAACCAATGGGGACACTAAGATGAAAAATATAAGCCCCTCTGCCCTACCTCATTTCCATGGCCTAACCATAGAGGACCCCGACACTTTCCTATTTGAGTTTGTTGTTATATGTGGAATCTATGACTATACAGATGATGAGAAAAAGTTAAAACTATTTCCATCTACCCGCAAGGATGCAGCATTGCGTTGGTACATGGGTTTACCTAGAGATAGCATCACAACTTGGGCTCAGATGCAGCAGGCCTTTAGCAAATATCAAGACTATTTTCGGTCAAAGGATACCAAAGAACAAATTTTCAGGATGACCATAGGCCATGATGAATCCTTAGAAGACTACGAAGAAAGATTCCACCTTAGTTACAAAAGGGCCAAGTGCACACTTGACCCTGAGTCACTAAAGCTGGTCCTGTTTAGGGGAGTAAGAGAAGATCTTTTGGATACCTTAAATTTGTTAGCAGGAGGAGATATCTACCAATTACCCTATGAGGATATCAAGATTGTCTTCAAAAACCATTCTAGGGCAGCCAAGAAAAAGGGTAGGGGTAGTCAACCTATGTCCAATACATCATCTTCCAACTCATCCATCAAGGGTGAAATTGGAAACATGATGGAAGATTTCAAAAGTGAGATGTTGCAAACCCTCGCCTTGCAACTGGACACCATGAACATTAAAAGGAAGTAGAAGGAAGTAGAGAGAGCCTTGGCCATCTTCTGTCCTGGATGCACCAGGAGGCATCCTAGGAATGAATGTCCATTGAACTCTATTGAAATTTGCTTGGTCTGTGAGGAAAACCACTCCACAGACAAGTGCCCGTCTTTACCTAGACTCAAAGTTATATATCAAGGAGCTGAATGGGTCACTGAGCAACTTTTCTACATTAACCAAAGGAGACCTCCTAGGCCTTGATCATACCAGTAGGGCATGAAACCATCATCCCATGCATATTACAACCCCAACCAAACCACAACTATACCTTCTTGGAGACGCCCTGCTCATCCTTCCTGGACTACACCCCCTCCTTGGTCCTATGCATCTTAGTATCATTCCCAGCTAGCCATCCTGCCATTTCAACCTTATGCTCCACCACAACCTCAATGGAATACACCACTCTACGGGTGGAGGCCCCAATACAACAATGCTCCAACTCTATTGCCTCCACCACCTACCCAACCACAACTCCTACACTCTACTCCACCCAAGCAACCCCAGATGCATTCCTAGCCAAATCCGAACCTAAACAATAGTCAGGCTCAGCAAGTATACAGTGGAGAGACATCATATCTAGCTTATGTTGTGGAAATCCAGGAGATTAACCTGAGATCAGGAAGAATTCTCTCGGAAAACCAACCTCCCCCTCCACCTAGGGAGGTTGCGGAAGAAAGAGAGGAAAGCAACCTTAAAGTAAATCCACCCTTTCCTAAGATATTAGCCCAACCACTCCAGCCTACCCCAAAAGAGACTGCACTTCTCGGAGAATTAAAAAATCTATGTGTAAAGATCCCCCTTCTCCAGGAAATAAAAGATATTCACATTTACAATAAGTTTATTAAGGATAAGTGTTTCAAGAATCCAGGGAGGCAAAAAGGGGATGCCCCTACCATTAATGGCATTGGGCAGTTGTCTGACTTAATGATGGGGCAGGTAATATGTCCAAAATATTTTGACCCTAGAAGCCCTGTAGAAGATGTGCACATCAATGGCACCATTGTCCCACACACTGATCGATCTTGGGGCTACCATTAAGGTGATGACCAAGGACACCATGCTCAAGCTCAACCTCCAAGGTTCATTGAGGAAGACCACAATAGTTCTGCAACTTGCATATCGTTCCATAGTAACCCCTGAGGGAATTTTGGAGGATGTGATGGTCAACATTGACTCCTAGGAGTACCCTGCAGATTTCCTAGTTCTCTAGCCTAAGGCTAAGCTTACTAGTTATCCTCTCATCCTTGGGAGGCCATGGTTGGCCACTGCTGATGCTTACATTAGCTACAGATCTGGGAATAGGACTATCAAGAATGGCCATACGTCCAAGCAGTTAGTCCTATACCCTCCTATGCAACCTTCTCTAGAGCATGATTTACCTTTATGGTTGGAGGAGGAGGAAGAAGATGAAGTTTATTCCACCCAACTTTATTCTTTGGAAGCAACCATGGGAGGAGGACAATAAGATGAGGATGAATTGATTGAACACCTACTCCAAAGTCAAACTCCTGATTCATTACCTTTAGAAGAAGCAGTAAAGGAAACCCATAACAATCATCCAATTGACTTATGCTTGGTCGATTCCAACCCACTCCATGTCAAAGCCATAGAATTCGGCCCAGAGAGAATCTTGAAAATCAATCCATCTCTTTTTATGCTTGAAGAGGAGAAGCTATGCAAAATGTTAAAGGAAAATCTAGAAGCCTTCGCCTAGAGTTAGAAGGAAATGAAGGGAGTACACCCCTCAGTGTGTACTCACCACATATACATCAAAGAAGGTTGCAATCCAGTCTAGCAACCACAAAGGAGGATGAATCCAACTCTTAAAGATATAGTCAAAGAAGAACTGCAAAAACTGCTAGATGCAGGATTCATTTACCCTATATTTAATAGTGAGTGGGTCTCTCCTCTGATGTTAGTTCCTAAGAAAAATGGTAAGTGGAGGATTTGTATTAATTACAGGGAGTTGAAAAAAGCCACAAAGAAGGATCATTTTCCTCTACCCTTCATTGACCAAATGCTAGATGGCCTGGTAGGAAAAGGGTTTTTCTCTTTCCTAGATGGATTCAGTGGGTACAACCAAATCCATATCTTCCCAGAAGACCGGGATAAGACCACATTCACCTATCCTTATGGTACTTTTGCCTATAGGGTCCTTCCTTTTGGTCTATGCAATGCTCCTGCTACTTTCCAGAGAGAAGCCTTGAGTATTTTTGCCAAATTAGTCGATGATGCATTGGAGATTTGTATGGATGATTTTACACCTTATGGCTGTGATTTTCAAGAAGCCTTGTCTAACCTAGGCAAAGTATTGTACAAGTTTATTGAAATGAACTTGTCTCTCAGTCCTGAAAAATGTGAATTCTTAATGACTGCAGGGACTGTGCTAGGTCATTCAATATCTCAATAAGGACTACAGGTGGACCCAAACAAAATAGCCATCATCCAAAGGGTCCCACCTCCTCAAAAGCAGAGATATGTCAGAAGTTTCCTAGGTTTAGTTGGATACTACAGAAGGTTCATAAAGGACTTTAGTAAATTGTCCTCTCCTTTATTTGGTTTGTTGGCCAAATATTATGAGTTTATATGGTCAAAAAGTTGTTAAGAGTTCTTAGACATTCTAAAGGATAAGTTAACCACTGCACCAATTCTTTGAGGCCTAAGTTGGGCCCTCCCCTTTCATATTCATATTGATGCCTCACACAAAGCCATAGGATCAACCCTAGGTCAGATAGATGAGAAACTACCTTATGTTATCTATTTTATCAGTGAGAACTTATCAAAGGCTGAACTAAATTATACATTGACCGAAAAGGAACTCCTGGCTATTATGCATTCATTAAACAAATGCAAGCATTACATTATAGGCTATCAAACATTTGTGCATACTGACCATGCTACAATCAAATATTTAATGAATAAACTAGATTTGAATGCTCAAATTATAAGATGGTTACTTTTATTATAGCAGTTTGATCTAACCATTGTTGATAAGCTTGGTAAGGAAAATGTTGTTGCAAAATTTTTATCTAGGGTAAATTTTCCTACTGGTGAAGAAGGAATGGTGGATAACAAGTTACCAGACAAGCACTTATTTTCTATTTCAATTCTCTTTCCATGGTTTGCTGATATAGCAAACTATTTGGTATCAGCACAGTTCCCAACAAACGTTTCCTCCAAAGAAAAGAGCAAGATAGTCAGGAAAAGTACCCCCTTCACTTGTATTGGGGACAATCTTTTCAAACTTGGCCCAAATCAAATCTTGAGAAGGTGTGTCAAGGAAGAGGAAGACTTTGGCATCCTTCTAACCTGTCATGATGGGCCTTGTGGAGGTCACTTTACAGCAAAGAGGACAACATTCAAAGTGTTACAAGCAGGCTATTATTCGCCAACTCTTCATCAGGATGTGAAAAAACACACTAGTCAGTGTGATCGGTGCCAGAGGATGGGAAATCCTACTCCAAGAGATGAAATGCCTCTACAACCTCAAGTGACTTTCGAGCCATTTGACAAGTGGGGCATGGACTTCATTGGGCGTATTGACCCTCCTTCAAAGAAAAAATAGTACATTATTGTTGATTATTTGACTAAGTGGGTTGAAACCAAGGCAATTAAGGCAGCAACAGAAGAGAAGGTGGCTGAGTTCCTAAGGGAGAATGTATTCTACAAATTTGGGTACCCTGGAGAGCTAGTCATAGACAAAGGCAGCAAGTTTACCTCCAACATGATTGAAGACTTGTTCAGCCATCACAAGATCAAGCATAGGACCTCCACTCCCTACCATCCACATGCTAATGAGTAAGTGGAGGTGACCAATAGAGCACTAGAGGGAATCTTAACCAAGGTGGTGAGCAGCAGTAGGAAAGATTGGGCAGAAAGGCTATTTAAGGCCACCTGGGCCTATAATACCACATGGAGGACCACCACTGGATTCACACCCTATGAGCTGGTCTATGGGAAAAAGGCCCTATTGTCCATTAAATTTAAATATAACACATTAAGGATGGCAGCCCAACTAGATTTGGATCTTAGCAGTGCACATAAAAAGAGATTGTTCCAATTGAATGGTCTGGATGAATTCTGAATGTAAGCCCTCCTACATACAGAGGTATTTCAACTTCAGAGGAAGATCTGGCATGATAAAAATATCAAGGAGAAGCAATTTCAGGAAGGCGATTGGGAATTGTTATATGATTCTAGGTATAAGAACTTCAAGGGAAAGTTAAAGACAAGATGGCTTAGACTTTATGTTGTGGAGAGATTCCATGATAATGGTTCAATGCAAATCAAAACCATAGATGAAGAAGCCATTCATTTTCTTGTTAATTGACATTGATAGAAAATGTACAAGAGACCTTTATCAAAATAAGATTTCGTTGATGATATCAATAAAATAGTGATGATAGTGGAGCAATTTCTAGCTCCTCCCTCATCAAATCACTGAGGAAAAAGAAAAAAGAATAAGGACTCAAGTGAAAACCTCCATGAGGTGCCTGAGTCCCATCCTTGGGTTGAAAACCTCTTGAGGCAACCCAGTGATGACAAAAAAAAAAGAGAAAGAGAATAAGAATATCCCTGGGTGAAAACCTTCCATGAGGTGCCCAGGGCAAACAGCTAGGGTGAAAACCTCTCTGAGGTAGCCTAGTTGTTTTTCAAAAACAAAAACAAAAAATCATGAAAATTCCGTTTGAAGGTGGGGGAGAAGGACAATTAAGGAGCAAAAGAGGATCCCAAGGAGACCCCTGCCACTCACATATTCATTTTTTTACTCCTTACCATGTATCCCTCCATATTTTTTCATTTTTCCACTCCATTGCTTCAATTTATACAAAGACTGTGTTTTATACAAGATCCCCTGTATTCCTACAGGATCCCCTGAAAATCTATAGGATGATCCCATAGGAATTACAGTGACCCAGAAATCCTATGGGAAACAATCCGAAGGTAAATTATGGACTTGTTAGGTCCCTAAAATCTACCCTCTCCATGATTTAGCACCTCACCTCATCCACCATCAGCATCCCTCAACTCATCATTCAAGAAAAAAAGATCAGTTTCAACAGTTTTTTCAGTCTTCAAAGAAAAAAAGGAAACAGAGAGGAGTAAAGAGCATCACCTAAGTATCCTTTACTCTCCACACTCCCACTCCTCTCCGTCCATGTCGCCATCCTCACAGCCCCAGAAAGCAAAATGATTAAAGAATTTTGAGGGAGAAGAAGCTACAGGACATCCTGTAGGAAATCCTGTAGCAACTTATCCCACAGAATGCCAATCACACCAACAACAACTCTTCACTAGGATGATCCAGGAGCTCCAAAGTAGTAGCATCAAATATTCAACCACAGATACCTGCAAAAACAGAGAAACCATTAGCAGGAAGCAAGAGGAGGAAGAAGAATGGCATGCAACAAATATACACAGCGGCACCTCTAGTCTTCAACAACTACAACATAGCATTAAAACCACACATAAGTATCCTGCTCACTCTCTCATATTCATCATGTAGTCAAAAATTGTAAAGGTTACGAGATAGTTGGTTTATAGGTGAAAAGGTGGCCAATTAACTTGGCCACCTTCATTCAGTGAACACATGCACACCGGGTGTCCTCTAACACGTGGCTGCAATCAACTCAGAGACAAAGAAGGAGTAGGACAGAAAGCAGTTAAATTACATATCTACGAGGTGGGAACTGATTACGAGGAGTGGGAAATGATGAGGTGGTAGTGGGGACCAATGGTCCAAAAATGGCAATGTACCTTTACTGCCAACACACCATCTCACCTTGAATCACCATAAGAGGAAATAAAACATCATTCCCATGCATTCATGCATTTCACCTCCTGGAAACTCCCTCACTCAAGTGGCTCTCATAATCTAGGCCACCCACTGGAAGCAAATATCCATCATTCACTACACAAGAATTCCTACAAGATACACAGAGATTGTCTATAGGATTAGCAGAGAAGATTTAAGAAGGAATACCACAGGAGTTGGCCACTGCAACCAGTCTAAAGAGGTAGGTTCTAAAATTACATTCCCCTTTGCAAGTAAATGAACCAAGGATACTCTAAATTTGAGTGAATTTAGCAACTGTGTAAAGGTGGTCATCTCTATTTTGCTCCGGCATTTGAAAAGTTGTTTCAACCCTCTCATTTTCTCCTCAAGCTTCACCAGCAAGATGATAGGAGAGTTTAATAGGAGACAACCCACAAACACTATGAGAATCCAACAACACCCCCAAGTGCTTGAAATCTTCACAAGACATAATTTGATGGGGTTTTCTGAAATATTCAAAGGGTATGATGAGGTAGCTCAAGAATTTTCTCTCTCCCTCACTCCACACACCAGAATACATGCCACTATTGTAATAAGGGGCTTAACTATAGAACTCACCCCTGAGCTCATCAGCAAGGTCATCACACTTCCCCTAGGTGTCCCATGGAGAAAAGAAGACAAAGGAGATAGCCAGGTTGCCAAAAGAAAATTCTTTTTAGAAGGTGAGGAACCCACTGAAGACTAAAATGGAGTAAGGAGGGAAATTCTACCATATCCATGGAGTGAGGTAGGCTACCAACTAATAAAATACATCTCATGTGAGGGTATATATAATGTTGTCTATGGCTATCATTTCAAGATCCTTGAAGAATTAACATTTGGAGTAGAAACACCGCCTCACCAAAGGCTCAGCATACTATATTTCTTGCTTCAATCACTCATAGACTCAAGCATCAAAGTGAAGGAAGGGCATTCCCAATAATTAGCTCACCATGGGTTGATTAGGATCCTCATTGAAGATTCCCTCCAAAACCTCAAAACCCCTATAACATGGTCAGTTTTCAGAGACATGCTAGCAAAGGATGACATCAAAGCTCTCACTTATGATGTTAGTCCTACTGTGAGTGAAGAGGAAGTAAAACAGAAAGAGGAAGATACAGAAGGAGATAAGGATGAGATGGATGAAGAAATAATTGACACAAATGAATAGGATGAAGATGAATAATAAGAGGGAGAAGAGAAGGAGAATGATGAAGAAATAGAGGAGGAAATTAAGGAGGAAACCAATATAGATGATGAAGATCTACAAGAAGAAGAAGACAGAAAAGACAGAGAGGAAGAAGGCAATAAAATAGAGGGGATAGAACACAAGGAGGAGTCACCTAGGGTGTCTCCAGAGGCCACTGAGAGAGAGGCAGCAGCATCCCTCACTATTCTCAGCACCCCAATCAAGAAAAAAGGAAAAAGGCAGAGGTAGACCCCACTATATTTCAGGACAAGAAAGAGCACAAGAATAAGATAGGGGAAGCCACAAACATCAACCAAAATTCCTATTGAGATTGAAGATTCCCCTACACAAAAAGACAAAATTCCTTCCCCTAAGTCCCCTATTACCTATGTAAGGAGGCCTACTACTAGATCAAATTCCTTAAAGGGTAAGGCAATCCTACAGGATCCATAGCAAAATCTACAGGAAGCAAAAACAGTCCTACAGGATACTCTGTTGAATCTACAGGAGGCATAGAAATTGGAAAGAAAGGTAGGGGAGAAGCAAGAAGCTAAAGAGGAGGACCCAGAGACAAAAGAACCCAGCCCCCAACCTAACCTAGACTCCTATTACCAGTTTATTGTAGGAGGCAGGGTGATACCTCAAAAATTTGCCACCTCATTGTTCTTTGAGCTTGAGAAGGAGAGGGCCAGAACTCATTGATGGATGTAGATCACCAAATCGAAGGGGGTAGAAGACATTGGGCACATCGAGGAGAAACTCAAAGAAATAGGCTGAGGAACTAAGTGGCTTAAGGGACATAGAATCTATAATGAGAAATCAACTAGAGACAGAAAATGCATGGCTGAGGAGACAGCTACAGGAAAGAGAGAACCAACTAGCATGTATGGCCAGCCTCTCCTTGGAGGAAATCCAGTGTAGGATTCCAGTTAAATACTATGCTATCTACCGCAAAGAACAATGGTTGCAGTTTCTAATTAAGACACTAGCATAGAGGAGAACCATGTCATTTCAGGATTATAGGTAGTTTATTGATCTTTGTGATCAAAGTACACTAGATGATAGGGCCAAAATGGCTGATTTTTATTTACACAACATGGCCCTCACAGACATGAATTTATGGGACCCTAATGCCAAGCTAGGAGATCTACAATTAATGCCTTTGGCATCATGGATGAACCATGAGGATTCAAGGGCTGTAGAGATGAAAAGGATATTAGCAAGAGAGCAAACTAAACCTATTTTGATCAAAGATGAACAATCAAATGCCATGGCCCTCATTAGTACCCATAATTTGATTGCAAATGACCCTTAGTTGGCACCTAGATATCTTGCCTCCAAAGAGCAATAAATTTCACATTTTGAGGACATGTTTAGGCTGCTAGGAGATGATAGTATACATGCTTGCCTAAGAAGATGGAACACGCTACCATACAGCCTAAAGATAAGACAATATCACTCCCCTCAAAGGTTAAGAGAGGCACTGAACAGGACACCTATGTATAAGCAATCTATGCAAAGGTTGAAGGTTAATTGGATAGGCCTAAAACTCAATCCATCGCTACTCTTAGGGATGCTAGAAGGGAGAAAAGAAGAAGAAGAAAAGAGGCAGTGGGAAAAGGTAGAAAACAAAGCAGGCTTCTATGAACAAGAAGAGGAGACCACAGCAAAGGCATGAGATGTTAGAGAAACTACCAGAGCCATGAAGGATATGGATATTGACTAAGTTGCTAAGAGGATGAGCAACACTTTTAGTAGGGGGGTGATGATGAGCCTCATCATTGGGTAATTATATGGGCCTTAATTCACCTCCTATCTTAGTCAAACCAACTATTCTCATAACTTATTGCATGCTTTTGATTATATTTTGTTTATGAGATGAGTTACAGTTGGATATTTTGCTTTGTGTTATAATGTGCATTTAATGTAGGATTAAAGGAGAAAAGAAAGGAATTATAGCAAAGACCAAGGTCAAAACTTGAATGGGGCAAGGGAGAGGGATTATAGGATGTAAATCCTCCTCATTTACTACCCCTCCATTCAAATATTCGTCCATCAGCTCGGAGTGCAAACAGCCAAATCATGAGGACTAGAAGGTAGCCGAGAAAGTGAAAGACAAAGCACCAGTTTATCTCGAGTTTGGGAGACAAGCCTCCCTAATTTTAAGGAAGTCGTTGGAGACTTCAAATGTATAAGTAGAGAGGCCTAGGACCTCAGTATGATTTGGATTTTTGATTGTAAAACTCTACTCTATTTTTCGAGTTGCAATACTTGTGACAGTTCTTTTGATGTAATATGTTGTTTTGGTAATAAGAATGAGTTTTGTTTTGAGAAAACACTGAGTTAACTCAGAGGGTTGAAGCTCTTGGGTTAGGTCCCAACCCTAACAGCCAAGGCTCCTCTTTATTGTACATGTATGCTTAGGGTAGATTCATAGCTTAGTTGTTAGTTTTCCCAATAGATGCATTTCCATTACAAGTAGTGTAGATCAGATTGGTTGTGTGATAGTTTGCTTCCATTTGTGCCTTCTTTCAAGTAGCAGGTTAGCAAGGAGAAAAAGGATCATCAAAAGGTTGTTAGTAGGTGTCTTGGCCTCACTTCCTCCCTATGGGACCATGATTGAGGAAGGGACCCTTCAGCAGCCCCAAAAACACAGATTTCTAGTTCTCTTATGAGCTTTGGAGTTTGTTGTCTTTAATTTAGTAGTTGGTTAATGTTGCAAGGCAAATTTCATTGTCATCATTTTCCATCTCCATTTTTGAAATAAGATCTCACTCATGCTTTCATTCCCTTCAACAACTTTCTTCATGCATAATATAGGTAGTTGATTCATGATTTTCTAGTTTATGAAAATTGTATCTTATTGCATAGTTCTTTTGGAAGACACGCATGTTTTATGTAGAGCAGCTACCTCAGGAGGAGACCAAGACTTCATAACTAGCAGCCACCTTCCACTTCATCCACCTTAGCCATCCCTTGTTTCACCATCACTCTCACTAGTTTTTCTTCATTTTTCATTGAAATTTCCCTAAACACATTGAGCGAATCTAGCCATCTCTTATCTTGGATATTGACTCTTGAGTGCTCCTAGACCTTATAACACTCCATTCCACATATCACACACCTTTCCTGAGCTTCCAAACACCTCCAACACCTCATAATTATCTCTCGGTTGTATCCTATAGGTTTCCTATAATTCCTACAGGATCATCCTGTAGGTTTCTAGTACATTCTCTAGGTTTTCCTGAAACAACTTGTTTTGAGGCAAAACTGATGGGAAACCTCTAGGAAGTCACAAAAATCCTCCTAGGATCCCTCCACACCATCCAACCACTCCATAAACCTTTTATCCATCCTCAAACACCTTCCATCCACCTCACACATCCACAGAACAATTAGTTTGCATACTTGATTTTGCCTGAGAAAACAAATTTAGTTTAGTTTCTTTACTTACACATTAGCATGGTTGATGCTTTTACTTCTGAAACTTAGATAGTAGCATTTTTTTATCGTTGATTTAACAATTCTACTTAGCATAGCTTCTTAAATGGTTAACTAGGGTATGGTGTGGTTTAGCATTACATGTTGGCCTTTTCTATCACTATAGTAGAGTAACTCTCTTAGAGTAGATTTGCCCTTCTTCCATCAAAGAATCAAGCTTCTTCTGACTCTATAGAAGTCTGGCTTGGAACCCCAGTGGTCTCTCGCCAACTGAACAGTGACAACAGGCCGAACCATCACTTTTACTTGTGCATACAGCATTGTCACCTCCATGTTTGTACGAACCATGGGTTGATAAGTAAATCTGGTGGCTTAGGAGTTGCAGTGCCCTTGTTGCAATACTGGCACTCATCACCCAACCATGGTTCTCTCATTAAAAAAAATGCATTGTAAATATTTTTACAGAAATAATTTTTTTTTAAATTGGGACTGAGTCAAGGGACATCGGTTCGAGAGCTAGGAGGAGGTAACTTGCTTGTTTGGGATGTCAATGGTTTTCTTGTGCAGAAACCTGAACTGTTTTTGGGACAGTCATTAAAGGGTTGGTTGGTGAGCCTTAATGGACTATTCATGAATTTAAATTTGGGTTGCAAGGAAGTATGTAGGCCATATTTTCTTGAGAAACACTCACAAGGAAAGGAGGACTAAATTAAGGAAGTTGATTGTGTTGGATTCAAGGACAAAATGTCAATCCCAGCACAGAAGAAGAGATAATAGAGGAAAATAAGGGAGTTAGATATCATTTTTTAGGGGAGCACATTCACTCTAACTCATGCAGGAATCCACATACTTTCCCTAATCCATTCAAACTCTATCAACATTCAGCAATAAAAAAGCAAGGAGTAACGACAAGAGAAGAGAAGAAAATTCATTGATCATTTTCGATTGGCAATACTAGTAAATAGATGGTTTATCCTTGGTGAGGAACAATGCCTCTCGAATCCCTATAGAGCCAGAGGGTGGTGATGGTTTTCTTTGGATTCCCTTGTTGGTGTGGGTGGAGGATTGTGTCCTTAGATTCCTGGAGGGAGAACCTCTAAAACCTCCTTTTTTTTATTTACGGTGGGCTCTATATTCCCCTAAGTGGGTGGAACCACTGTGTTTTTGTTTGAAGGTTGGATATTTACCTTTGGGTTCCCTTGGTATCTTTAAGGTGGAGGCACTTGACCTCTTGAATCCCTGTGTTATATTTGACTATTGATTGCTTGGTGGGTGGAGGAAGGAGGTCCTTTGCATTCCTTGTTTCAGCTGGAAATTGGTGCTTCTATCCCTAAAGAAATCCCCTCAGTCTCTGCAGTCTGGCTTGGGGGAAACAGCTACAAGTCATCTTGGTTGCAAATGTATAAGGTTGGGTGGAGAGTCCTTATCCTAGACTCGGTTGACAGAGTCATTCCAGGATAAGTATTTTTATGTGATTGTAGTATTAATGAACATGTGTTTTCATTTCTGAATTTAAATGGTGCTTATAACTGTAGATGAACAAGTGTTGCATTTTTAGACTAAAATGGTGCTTAAAAATGTGGTGAAAAGGAATGTAATGCATTCCTAGCTTAGAATGGTTTTCCTTGTGAAATACTTGACCCTTTTATTGATCTTCATAATAAAAAACAAATGTACACATATTAAAGGAATCAGAATGGTTCATAAGAACTAGATTAAACCATCATAGTATTTAGTATACGAATCCTCTCATTACAGAGTAAAAATTACAATGAAGATAGCCTATTGACAGTGTCTGTGCTTTCATATATTGATGGGTGTATATGCAGATACTGGTTACAAGAATGTAAATCAGTTTATGAGGCATGTATTTATGTCGAGGATGACTTCCTCTATTAACTATACTAATCGATGAATTTACATTAGAGTCTCATGTTTCCTTGCATTTTCAGCAGTCATGAGGGTCTTCGACAAGCTTCACAGAGCTGCTGGCTATGGAACTACAAGCCTGAGAGTGTTCCTTGTCATATAGATCATATCATCAAGGAGTACTAGTCTCCTTAAGGCACTTTTGGTATTTTATAACTCTTGTGGGATTGGGAGGAGTATTTCAGTCATAAGCTCAGGGGGGTAGCACCAGTATGGGCTAACAACCGCAGAATGTTGGCATGGATCTAGTTGGTTGAAAAACCTATGCAACCAAACCTAAAACTAACCCGTGCTTAAAGGACAAAGTTTTGCATAGAGATGTGTTGCAACAGAGTTTTTTTGTTCTTTGGGTTCATTCTTCTTATCTCTCCTCCTACCATAGGGATTGAGTTAACTAGAGCTCGTAACTGTAGTATATATGTGTGTGTGTGTGTGTTAGGGTCCAACCCTAACCCCTTTATTTATGTAATAAACCTAATAGGATCGAGTCATAGTCATAGTTAGTTAAAGAGTCAATAAGCCTGTATTAATAATTGTAGGTGGTTGACCCGCATTTAAGAAAGGGACCATAGTTAGTTGCAAATGGGCCATAATTAATAAATAAAGTGGTTAACCCATGTTATGCAAAGGACCACTAGTTGTTAGGTTGTTGAAGGTCATTTATCTATAAATAGTCGTAGCTAGAAGGGAAAGATCATTGAGTCTTATTTTATAATTGAGCTCTGCTCTACTGGAGGTTGTGCCCTCAAAGAGGCAAGTGAACATCGCATTTATCTCTAAATAATAAAATACTCATTGTTTTTCTCATTTTATCCTGTTTTTAGGTTTTTATTTCTTCACATATTTCATATTTTGGAATTTCTCAAAGCACTTTCCAGGGCCGGTGGTACCTCCATTTTTTGCAAAAATGCTTTTAGTCTAGAGACATGTTCCGGTGTCTTTAAATCATGGGATCCTTCATTGAGCGTATAAACTTATGAATTTGGGGAGGCATGCACGCAAGAAATACAAGATGTGGCCATGCTTGTTGGACTCCCTTGTAACCCCTATGGGTACCCCTTAGACATTTAGTGCATTATACAGAACCATGCGTAGACTACACTTCCATATACCCTCCAGGCATATTGGAAGCCCCCTAGGCTCACCTTAAAGCTCACCTTAGATAAGTCATCGGTCGTCTTGCTACTACAGTACATTAAAAACAACACCTGGGGAGATTACTCACGTGTATGATAGGGTAGTCGGTTAGTACGGCTAAGGGTACAGTTGATCCTCCTTAGTTAGTACCCTGAAATATTGGGCCGAGTACTATCGCTGGACCCTTATGTATATTGCAATATGTAGCACCTGACACTTCTTTTTTACCGTATTTCCCTCTTCTCTAGAAAGATTTCCCATTATCTTATCTTCCAAATTAGATCCATCAGTTGGGGTTCTACTGCAGCAGTACAATTCAGATCTAACTGTTGGTGTTTTGTCATTGCTGCACCAATCAGATCTAATAGTTGGGGTTATGTTGCTACAGTGCAACTCACATTAAGCAGTTGGAGTTTCACAGGCAGATCCGACTCTTTGTGCAGTAAGGCTTGTTGTTGCTATAGTATGGGCCCAATTTTCATAGGACATTAGGCAAGATCAATTTTTTTGGAATTCAGGCACTGCAGTACTGATCAAAAGCCTTTCTAGGACACTTACAAGAGACTTAGCCCATAAGATTCAGGACGATGACCTAATCATAGTGGTACCCTTCCCTTGTCAGCTTCAATTTTCTGGTGGTACCAAATTTTGTCAAAGTGACTTCAAGTGACCGAGATTTGTGTATGGTGAAACCAAAGCTCAAATCATGGCCAATAAGAAGATTGAACGCCTTGAAAAAAGGTTGGATGACCTCAAAGAACAACTGGACAAAATTTTAGCATCAATGGCACTCTTCACTAAGAGCACACAGGGGTTTCATTAGGAGGTGCATAGTATGATGAACACCTTGAAGGATAATCTAACCATCATATTCACTTCCATGGAAATCACCAACATTCCCACCCTCAGCCACCCAAGCTGGACATGTATAAATTTGATGTCTCTTATCCAGAAGTATGCGTAGCACAAATGGAACAATATTTCATTCTGAATGATATTCACGATGATCAAACTAAACTAGATGTGGGAGCCCTTTACTTTGACCAAGAGAGATGGCAGTGGTGGCAGTGGCATGTGAAATGTTATCTTGGGAACATAACTTGGCATGTGTTCTCAAAAGCCTTTTGTGAGCGCTTTGACAGAGAATCTAATTTTTTGGGCCGTCTTACTAAGCTCCAATAGACAAGCATAGTAAAAGACTACATTGCAGCCTTTGAGGCATTGGCCATCCAAACAGAAGGTCTAGGAGATGAATTCTACTTGGAGTGTTCCATCAGTGGTCTCAAAGAAGCCATCCAAACACATGTCCAGATGCACTACCCATCTACATGGATAGATGTTTGCAAAAAGGCTGTCGAAGTGGAACTTTCTTTAGGTGCCTATTCTACTTGTCCAAATTTCGTAGCCAAGGGGCATCCCACCCAGGCTCAGGGCCCTACCCAAACACTTAAGGTTCAAAAGGTGTCTCCAGCAAAAATGGTGGAACAACAAAACAAGGATTGTGCTACTACTGTGATGAAAAATACCCCCTGAGGCATAAATGTAACGAACCCAAATTCTCTCAAATTGATGTTACTGATCACATCTCATCTGAGGAAGCCCCACCCCTTAGGGGGCCAGAGGATGAAGCTGAGGAAACCTGGCATGAAAATAATCTCATAGCTACACCAGATAAACCACTTATCTCACTACATGCTTTGGCGGCCATTTCTATGCCCCCAAACTCTCAAAATCAGAGGCTTTCTTAAACATCTCCCCATAGTGGTATTGATTGATAGTGGCAGCACTCATAATTTTATCCATAAGCAAGTCACCGAAGTTGTTCATTGTTTTGTAAGGGCAGTCTCTAATTTCCAAGTCCTTATTTCTGATGGGGGGACAATGAAATGTGAAGGCCACTGTGAAAATATTAAAGACTACCACCTAAAGACCCACATGTTTGCGATTAATATGGGTGGTTATGACATTGTCCTGGGTGATGAATGGATTCACACACTAGGCCCAATCACAATGGATTTCCAGGAGTTATATATGAGATTTAAGAAGAATTACCACATTCATACGCTACATGGACTTTAGGCAACTGCTTCTACTAGCATCAGTTCACATCGAATGGAAAAGTTGTTGAAAAAGGGCCATTGTGGAGTCATCACCCAATTTAATGCCATCTAGGCCATAGAATCCACTACTCTTCCTATTCATCCTGAGATGCAATAGGTCTTAGACTACCACCAACAGGTATTTGACAAACCTAAAGAGCTTCCACTGTCTAGAGATGAACATGATCATAGCATCCCTTTTGTCGCGGGGACCCAACCACCTAATGTGCACCCATATCGATATCCTTTGGCCTAAAAGAATGAAATTGAAAAAATCATCAAGGAACTCCTTCAAGCACGTGTTATTCATCCTAGCATCTTCTTGATGAACTACATTGGGTTCAATTCTTTACCAAAATAGATCTTCGCTCTGGAAATCACCAAATACGCATGAAAGAAGAAGGCATTCCCAAGACTAATTTCTGAACTCATGAAGGCCATTATGAATTCTTGGTCATGCCCTTTGGTTTCTGTAATTCTCCATCTACTTTTCAAAGCCTCATGAATCACCTACTTAAACCATATCTCTGAAATTTTGTCCTTGTTTTCTTTGATGAGATTCTCATGTATAGCCTAACCTAGGGAAAACATATTCAGCATGTAGACTTGATCTTGAAACTGCTCTAGAATCACAAATTATTTGTCAAATTTTCTAAGTGCTCTTTTGGCATGGAAGAAGTAGAGTATTTGGGACACATTGTGGGTCATGAAGGTGTCAGGGTTGATCCCAAAAAGATACAGGCAATGCAAGATTGGCCCCAACCAAAAACCTTGAAGAGTTTGAGGGGATTCTTGGATCTCGTTGGCTACTATCGCAAATTTTTCCACAATTATGGTCTCATTGCTAGAACCCTCACTAATCTTCTTAAGGAAAATTAATTCCTCTGGACTAATGCAGCACAACAGGCGTTTGTTGTTCTCAAACAAGTCATGTGTTCCACTCCAGTATTGGCACTACTGGACTTCACCAAATCTTTTGTGATAGAATGTGATGCTTCAGAAACTGGTATTGGTGCTATGTTAATGTAGGAAGGTCGACCCTTGGCTTTCACCAACCGAAAACTAAGTGGGAAACATCTGGGTCAATCTACCTAATGAGCACCTGCATTGTAGCAAGAATGTTGCAACTCCTGGGACTACAAACTTTACTTTATCAACCCGAGGTTCATACAAACTTGGAGGTGACAGTGTTGTATACACAAGAAAATGCAATGGGTCCGCTCTTTTTCACTCCTAAGCTGGTGATACACCACTATGGTTTCTTAAACCAACCTTTTATTAATTTAGAAGAAGCTTTATTACCAATGAGAAAAAGGTAATTTTGCACTAACTCAAATCTTGTCTATTGTAGTAAGGAAAGACTAAAATAAAATGCTTAAACACACCATTCATCTTACTAACTGCTAAGAGGTTTTGCTTCAAAATAATTCTAAGTTAACATGTGTGTAATCCTACTATCCTAAGCATACAATCTGAAATAACCAAACAATATACTCTTGTGCATGTGAATGAACATAATAACGCTTTTTTTCTTCTTTTTTTGTGTGTGAAAATGTGAATGCTAAATCCTCTTGGTGATGTGGCAGGTGGGTTAGAGATGGTGGTGGAAGTTCATATGGCTTAGGAGGCAAGTAAGGGTCTTCTCCTATCTTCCTAGATTCTTTTTCCACAATTCGGCCTCAAAACAGGCCACTACAGGTCATCCTACAAGATGTCCTAATGCCTCCTACAGGATGTCCGAGTGCTCCTACAGGATCCCTTGTATTCCTATAGGATCTGGCTGAGAGCAATAGGAGTGATTTGGAAGGTGGTGTAGGGCTTAGGGAAGGTGAATGGTGGGAGAAACAAGGCAAGAGAGTGGCTAGGACTTCTTCAGAGCTCAACACAGAGTTTGTAAGATGGTTGGATTCGCTCAACAACCCTAGAAAGTTGTTCTTATGGAAGGATGAATTGGGTCAGGGACTTAGTGGATTTTTATGATCATGGACGGATGAAGTTAGGTTGGGGTTTCTGGTTATGATATATCCCTGCACTATTGAAGATACTACATTGCATCAATCACTGGCATTCATCCATGAATCATGTCAAATGAGAAAGGTTTTCAATCAACTAAGAAAACATAATTTCATTATCTAGTTGCCTATTTCATGCATGGAAAACTTTGCAGAATACTGTGAAACCCTTATGAGATCTAATGCAAGGCTGATGATATTAGAAATGACAATTAAATCCTATTCTTGAGAACTGAAGAGATGCTGGCCTAAGTAGCAGAAAACCCTAAATTCCATAAGAAATCATAATTATGTCTTTTTGGGGTTGCATAGGAGTTCTTTCCTCAAACCATGGTCCCTGAAGGGAAGAGTGAGGCCAAACCTTCCCTCTATAATCATTTTGGTATTCCTTTATCTTCCTAGGCTACTACTAAAGAAATTCACAAAATGGAAGCAAACTAATCAAATCCACAACTACTTGCAATGAAATAATGCCAAAACCAATTCAACCATTAATCTATGAAATCAACTAAGCATACAAATACAAGAAGAGGAGCCTTTTTTGCTAGGGTTAAGCCCTAACCCAAGATCTTCAGCCCTCTCAGTCAACTCACTGCTGGATCAAGGAAATGCTCATTCTCATTATCATGTCAAAAAATTACATAACAATGTCTTCCACAAGTATTGAACTTGAAAAATGCTTAGTTCTCTTACATAAGAAATATGAATCCTAATGAGACTCTACGCCTCTTTATTTATACAACTGAAGTCTCCAAGAACTTCCATAAATCTAGGGAGGCTTGGCTCCCAAAATCAAGATGAATTGACTCTTTGACTTTCACTGGCTCAGCTGCCTTTTGATCTTCATGACTCGGCTACTTGCAACTCCAAGCTAGTGTGATTTGATGGAGGAATATTTGAATGAGTGAGGATTAAATGAGGAGGATATATCTCCTACAATCTCTCCTCCTTGTCTCATTCGATTTTCTTCCCTTAATTAGCTAAAATTGCCATGATTTTCTCTCAAAAACCTACAATCAATGCACATTAGTCCACTAGGCATAACATCTCAATTTTACTCATCTCATTAAGCAAAGTATAAACAAAATATGTAAGGAATTATGAGAAGAGTTGATTTAAATAAGCTTGGTGGTGTATCAAGGTCCATATAGTTACCCATTGATGAGGCTCATCATCACCCCCCTACTGAAAGTGTTTCTTATGCTCTAAGAAACTCAATCTATATCCATGTCCTTCATTGCTCTAATGGCCTCCCTGACATCCCATGATTCTCTTGTAGTTTCTTCTTCTTGTGAATAGAATCCTGCCTTCCTTTCTGTCTCTTCCCACTATTTTCTTTCTTCCTCTTCCTTCCTTCCTTCCATCATTCCTAAGAGCAGTGGTGGACTGAGTCTCAAGCCTATCCAATTTTTTTTGAGTCTTTGTAGAGCTTTCTTGTACATGGGTGTTATTTTTAGTGCCTCTCTCATTCTCTGAAGAGAATGGTATTCTCTGATTTTCAAGTTGTAGGGAAAGGTGCTCATCTCATTTGGCAATCTTGCATGTTGTCATCTCCTAACAACCTGAACATGTCTTCAAAGTGTGTGACTGCTTTCTCTCAAGCAGCAAGGTACCTAGGTTCAAGCTTAGGATCATTTGCAATTAGGTTGTGGGTGGTGATGATAGCCATTGGGTTAGATTGCTCAACTCTTATCATGAGAGGTTGTGTTTCTTCTCTTGCCATTACCTTCTTCACCTTTGTAGCCCTTGCCTGCTCATGATTCATCCATGATGCCCAAGACCATTAATTGCAAGTCCCCTAGTTTTGAATTTGGGTCCCACACATTCAAATCTATTAGGGCCAAGCTGTGTAGGTAAAACTCAGACATTTTAGCTCTATCTTCCAAGGTGCTTTGATCATAGAGATGAATTGTCTATAGTCTTGGAAGGGCATAGTTCCTTTCTATGCCAAAGTTTTAATTTGGAATTGTAGCCATTTCTCCTTAAGATACAAGGCATAAGACTTTGTTGGCGTCCTGCACTGGATTACCTCTAGGGATAAATTGGCCATAGCTGCCAACTAACTTTATCTTTCTTGTAGTTGTCCCCTTAGCTTTGCATTATCTGCTTCCAACTGAGCTTTCATCATTGTCTCTTTGTACCTTATGCTTCTCAGTTCTCTTCCCATCTCCTTTACTTTCTCCTCCATGTGGCCTACATCCTCCACTCCTTTAGAAGCAATTTTCATCCACCTATGTGTTTTTTCCCTTTCTTTTTCAATCTCAAAGAATAAGGGGATGGAATATGGAATGACCCTACCCCCTTCAATGAACCTGTAGTAAGAGTCAATTTTGGGTTGAGGACTAGGTTCCCTTAGTGTTGGATCTTCCTTCTTTGTTTCTTGCTGAGTGGTACCTTCTTGGTCCATTTTTTGAGTTTCTTGTAGGTTTAGCAGAGTTTCCTGTAGGATGGCCTCTACTTCCTACAGGTCCTTCTGTGTCTCCTGTAGGAGACATTTTCCCTTTGATGAGGTAGACCTTGTGACAAGCCACATAACATAAGTGATGGGATAATTGGGAGAGGTTTGTCCTAATGATCCTTCTCCTTGATTTTTCACAAGAGGAGTTATCTTTTCCTATTTCTTTGGTGAGTCTTCAATGACAATAGGAATTTTGGTGGGTGTTTGAGGTCTTCCTTGCATGATTCTTGTGATTTTTCTTGTCCTAAAGTACAATGGGGTTTGTCTCTGTCTCTTCCCTTTTTTCTTAATGGGTGTACTTAGGGAAGTAAGAGCAATTGTTGCCTCTTTCTCAGAGGGTTCTAGAGATACCCTTGGTGATTCCTCCCCTTCTTTGCCTTGAATTGTAGACCTTTGTTCTTCCTTGCCTTTTTTTCCTCTTTTCCATTCTCCTTCTCATCCTTGTCTTTCTCTTCCTCTTCTTCCCCAGTTCCACACTCTCTTCATCTATTTCTTCTTTTGCATCTTCTTCTGTCTCTTCTTCATTTTCCTCCTCCTTTTCTTCCCCTTCTTCCTCCTTTATTTCTTCTTCATCCCTTTCACTAGCAATGGGGCTTTCGTCATATTCAAGAGATTTTATTTCTCCCTCTGCCTGCATGTCTCTAAAGGTTGTCCATGTAATAGGGAGTCTTAGGATTTGAAGAGCATCTTCTAGGATAAATTTGATTAACTTGTGATGGGCTAGATGTTGATGTTTTCCTTCCTACAGTTTGATGCTCATATCTATCACTGATTGAAGAAGAAAGTAGGGTATGCTTAGTCTATCTTGAGGAGGCATGTATGCTCCAAAACTCAGCTCTTGGAGAAGCCTGAAATGGTATCCATACACCACACTATATCTCCCTTCACATGATATATATTTAATGAGGTGGTAGCTAATTTCATTCCAAGGATATGGAAGGCTTTCTCTTCTAACCCAATTCTTGTCCTCCATTGCCTCCTCCCCTTCCAAAAATAATTTCTTCTTTGCAAGAGTGTTGCTTCCCTTATCTTCCTTTCTCCAAGGAAAGCCTAAAGGAAGTATGGTGATTCTACCTATGACTTCATGGGTGATTTCTATTGAGAGGCATTTCATCACAGTAGTGGCATGGGTCCTAGTTAGTGGTGTGAGTGAGGGAGCAAAGTCTCTTTCCACCTCATCATCGTATCCCCTCATTTTTTCAAATAAACCCATCCAATTGTGCCCTGTGAAGATTTCTACTACAGGAAGGTGTTGATGAATTCTTACTGTGTTTTTGGGTTCCCTCTTGTTAAATACCCCTGTCATTTTTTCTCTAGTAATTTTGGAGGCTTGTATGGGTATAATTCCAAATTCTAGTCGGTGAGAGATTTTAAATGACAACTCTGTAATGTAATTCCCCTAGACTGCAATTTCCTTAACCAAATGGAGGGTTTTTCTATATTTTGTTAACTAGAAAATGTGAGAAGGTGTAGCTCCTACCTCCTGGTTACTGTCTGATGAAGCCAACCTTTGATATTTCCTCTCTATTCCCACTGATAATCTTGTAGATGACTTCTCTGTGTCCTGTAGATCCTCCTGTAGGATCCTATAGATTTTCCTGTACGATCCTGTAGGTGCTCATACTCTGAAAACTACTCACTGTCTTTCCTGTAGACACTGTTTCAAGATCCAAGAGCAACCTTGCTTCGATGAATCCTCGAGATTGTGAATGCCTCCTTTGCATGGAAATCAATGTTTTATTTCATCATATGGGTGCTTGTGTGGGATGGTGTGCTAGCTACCTAAGTACGAGCACCCCCTTTTGGACTGTTGGTCCCACTACCTCTCCATCATTCCCCCTTACCTCGTAATCATCTCCCACTTCAATCATCCATAACTTAACCATTTTTGTCCTCGCCTCCTTCTTTTCTGATTTGACTGCTGCCACATGTGGAGTGATCTAACTGTATTCTCCTCGTCAACTGGCCGAAGGTGGCCAAGTTAGATAGCCACCTTTTCTTATAAAACCAACTCTTACCAAATCCTACATTTGTTAATCATATTATGCTAACAAGAGAGCTTAAGCAAGATGACATACCTGTGGGTAAGATGTTTGATGATGTTGCTTGTTGGAGAATGATGTCCCTGTGCTTGTATATTTGTTGCATATTTTTTTTTATTGGTCCCTTTTTATGCTTGTTTTCTTTGATGTGCAGGTACTGGAGAGTGATGCTAATGATCCTACTACTGCTGCTTAGCTCTGGAGGAGATTCCTTGACATTGGGATCTATCTGCTGAAGATTATTGTAACCTGTGAAATTTTATTTTATGGGATAGGATGCTACAGGATTTCCTATAGGAAACCTACATAATGTCTTGTAGTTGCCTCTCCCCTAAACTTTTATTCTTTTCTTCACTTTTGGAGTATGAGGATTGTTGTCATGGGTAGAGAAGGGGTCTAGTGATTGGTATGTGAAGGGTATAGCCTTCAGGTATTGTCCCCTTGTCCTCTTCTCTCACTTTCTTCTATTTGTTTTTTTTTTTTTGAAAATTGTAATCATTTTGGCACTGAATTATTGGTTGAATGCAAGGGTAATCATGGTGGTGAGAGGCGTGGTGATCAGGTGGTGAATAAAATTTTTTATTTTTGACACAGGTTGGTCATCCCTTTTCTATAGGGTCTTCCTTAGGATTCCCAAGCCACTATAATTCCTACAGGATCCTCTTGTAGGTTTTCAGGGAATCCTGTAGGTTTACAGGGAATCTTGTAGAGAACACAAAGCCTGTGTAAACTGAGCTAGAGGAGTTCATGAATGGAGGGATTTATGGGATGATGAAGAATATGGGATGGAGGAATGAAAATATGAATTCTATAGGTCCTTTTGTTCCTCTTTTATTGATCCAGGTGGATGTTGGTGGCCACCCACCTATCCCATTTGGACCCCCGCAACTGTCTCTTTCAGTTTTTCAGTTTCCGTAATTGTAGCACAATTTACTATTTTTAGCAGTTTTTTTAGGTCCTGAACTTCCGGAGCCGTTTTGAGGCCCTAAACGACGTTTTTTGGGAAATCTGGGGGCAACATGGGTCCATGGACCGATGTTGCCCTTCCCAAGGTGGTAGTTCTCAAATATATCTTTCTAATGAGCTATCATACGCGTCATACGCGTCAAACGGAGGTATGCCAAAGTTACGACCCCGGGAAATTGATGTACCAATTTACCCAAAACGGGGCCCACAATTTGGCGTTTCATCTTCTAGGGTTAGGTTTTGGAATGTGAAGGGTTTTCCATTGTTTCTCAACAATAAATAGGCCTTCGAAGCCTCATTGTAACATAGTTCGGAACAGTTTAGAGGCATGTAGCCGCACATCTCTTCTCAGAGATAAGCTACCATAGTCCTAGCTGATTTATTTCCAATTCTGGTTGTAAGCACATTTTGGTATTTTCCATTAATGAAATGAAGTGTTATTTCCGCTGCATCTCTTTATTTATGGTTATCGCATCTCTGTATTTATGGTTATCTCTGTAATCTATTGCGTTCATGTTTAAATCCGGGTCAAAAATATAAATCATTTTTAATAAGAATCCCTAACTATGCTGCCCTAGATTTCTCAACATTGCATAAGACGAGGATGGAATTTCAATGGAAACTCTTTAGTTGAAATCTATACTTTTTAACCTAGTTGTTTCCACTTCTAGGCCTATGATAGTTTGGGTTGTCGGGGTGGTTGTTGTGAGTCATGACATTGGGGTTTGGGCAATTTGGAATGTTATACTTAATATCTTTTTGGTAGAGTGGGGGTTTTTCTCTATGACTTCATAATTTATGTGCACCTGTGGCGCCCTATAGACTATACTTTCATTCTAGATTTGGATTTTGTAGTGTTGCCCATTCGGTTGCAACTAGAGAGGCTGGCGAGTCTGTCGACCTCAACACTAGTAAATTTCGTACTCTAAAAAATATACACTCGGATGTTGTTGGAGGTTTTTACATGGTGTTTACTTTGTACCTGCAATCCTTTGGCACTAGTGGTTTCTGGTCAATTTTCACAGAGAGTTTGTGACCACGAGTGCCTTCACACTTTACCTATTGGTTTTGTATTGGTTTGTTGTGTTTCGATGGTGATCATTACTGTTGGGCACACTTGTTTGGGACGCCCACTCCCTTGGGGTTCAATTTATTAGATTGTGGTACTTCTCTTGATTTCATTCTCTTTAGCCAAGAAAGGGGTGGTTTCAGCCCTCAGGGTAAACCATAAGCCCAAAATCAAGTAGAAGAAGCTGCAACAATATTTAACTTGATTTCTCCTTTAGAAATTTGATCTTAAATTTGTCATATGGAATTCTTATTTGTAGCAAATAGGTAAGCCTTTTCTGATTTTTATATCATTGATGAGGTTTTCCAATGGGTTCCTGGCCCTGGTAACACCAAGGGATGATGGAAGCAATACATCAACACTATAACATTACACTGGTAGTTGAAAACCATCCTAGGTCGAGTGCTGAAAGAAAAAACAGGTAGAGCAGTACAACATATTCGCGGGTCTAGAGGATATCAAACTTTGCTCAACGAAATCAATGTTATTGGTTCGAGCATTGGGATGCTTGATCAATTCACCTGGAGAGATGCCTCTAGTGTAAGGAGAAACATACAACTACCTTAGGATCCAACCCCAAAAACAATATTCCGATGATGTAATCTGAATGATGAATTTCTTATGTATTTCTATTTTACATTGTTTAAGGTCTCTATTTCAGACTGATCAATTTACTTATGGACGATGTTTAGTTTTGTTTGGACATTATCATTGATGGGTGATCAATATATCTAGTTTCCTAGGTGGCAGATTGAGATCAGCCATGTCAAGCTTAGTATGATCAAGAAAACTTTGTGGACTGTAACAATATTGATCCAAGAGGATCTTGTCAGATCAGTTGCACAGGTGCAGTTTCGTCATCAACATTCAGTGCAGTATATTCACCTTTGACAATGATGTTTATGGTTCAGGTTGTCCGGTGATGTCAATGGTTTTCATGGTGTTCGAAGGATAGGGTTTTGTACTTGGTTGTGGACATGTGATTGTCGTTAGTTCCGCCGGGGTTTGGTTGTCGACTCATTTTCGTCGTCAGCTCCGACAAGGTTTGCTTGTCAATTTTGGTCCATGGTGATCGTCATGTGGGTTTGAATGTCACTTTGTGACAATTGGTTGTAAATGGTTTTTTGTTTTGTTTTGCTTTGTTTTTTGTTTTGTTTTGTTTGTTTGTTTGTTTATTTTTTTTGTTTGTTTTTTTTTTTTTTTTTTAAATGTAAAGGCTAAAACCTTATGACTAATACCTAGCCCTAAAAAGCTATGGTGAAAAACATGTAATTCAAACCTAAAACACCTAAACCTATGCGATCTGTTCACATGGATGGTTAACTCCTGCGCGTTGTTTGTGGACCGCTAGGATAAAACTTTGTTATTTTGGATTTTTTGTGGTTATTTGGTAGACAAATTAATTTGATGACCTGCAAGTTATCCCTAGGTGTCTCTATGTCATAAATACAAACCCTAATTTCAGCATTCATGCCAATCTTGGCTTGTGAGGCTTCGAATGTACCTGCAACCTTAGAAATTCACCTTTTGGTCATGAAGAAAGGTATTAGTGGTTTTGAAGTTTTGTGTGCAGATTCTGGAGGTTATAGGTTGTTTTTGTTTTCAGTGTAACAGGAGCATCAGGAGTCAGAATTTGGAACTGTGATAAGCGTTGGAAAGCTATTTCAAAGAGCTTTATTGTGACAGTGACCAGAAGTGCCTGCATGGACAATCAGTCTGGTTAATTTGTTGTGTAATTGACCTTCTCAGATTCAATCCTAATAAAGTAGTCACCCATCTTGAAAGCGGACCTGGAGACTTAGTCCATCAGGGACGAACTCCGTAATCAATCTTGTTGTCTGGTATCACTGTGTTTTGCTACTTTTCACTTCTGTTTTACATCTTGTTTATGTTTCTCATCTGTTGTAAAGTATTTATTATCAAGCAGTTCTCACGGTTTAAGCACTTTAAGTTAACATTCAGTTCATTGTTGGCATTAATAAATTCTACTTCAGTTTAACATATGATCATTTCAGATCATATAATTTTGTATCATAACAGGTTGCGTTTATAGAATTTTTCCATTGAATGTTAACCAGGTCTAAGTCGCAACATGGAGAAGGAATTTTCGAGGAGATTAATCCAGAAATTGGAAAGCGAAGAGTTGATCATAAGTCGACCATGACAAGATCTGATGCAGGTGAAAATCTTGAAACTAAGATGAGTGAGGAACATTTTCAGCAAGCATTCTTGAACATGCAGCAGATGTTGGGAGAACTCTACGAAGATAAGAAAGCGAGAGATGCAGCTTCTTCTTCAAAGACATCGGAAGAGGACAAAGGTAAAGGCAAGGTCGTTAAACCTCCTTCATCCCCATCATCATCTTCTTTTTCTTCTTCTTCCAGTGTAGAATCTGAAACAAAAAAGAAACCTAAGAAAACATCTCTTTTGAAACTTGATGTAAAATTTGAGTTACCTATTTATGATGGCGAAATGAATCTTGAAAAGTTAGATAACTAGATTAAGCGATTAGATGTGTATTGTTGTATCAGAACATTTCTGACGATAAAACGAAAATTCAGTTAGCTACACTTAGAATGGGGGGAAAAACTTTAATCTGGTGGGAAAGCAAAACTCAAATAGATGTAAAGTGAAAGGTAAAGTCATCTATTCATGGTCTAAGTTTTTAAAATATCTTAGGAAACAATTCTATCCTTTAGGATACATGCAAAAAGTTGTTATTGTTTGGCAGCACTTGAGGCAAGGTAAAGGGTAGAGTGTTCAGGAGTTCAGAAATAAGCATTGGAGCTTGGTATTTCATTAGATACACGTGAAACTTTATTAAAATACACCAGCAATTTACATTCATATTTGCAGCATACACATTGATGTTTAATCCTGATGATTTTGATGAAGTGTGTGTTCAAGCCATACATATTGAATCAGGTGGCATACCATTCACGTTTTCACCACAATCATCCAAAGAGTTGGAAATCAAGGATTCCAATGACAGTAAAGGGGAGAGCAATTCGAAGAGAAAGAAATGAACGATAGCTAAGAAGGAAAGACCTACTTATTCTCATTGCCAGAGAATCGGTCATGATGAATCTAGGTATTGGAAACTTCATCCCGAACTTAAGTCCAAAAAGTTCCTTAAAGAGAAGGATGAAAAGAAAGCAATTGTAGCAGTCCAACAAGATCTAGGTTTCAATTCGGATGATGAAAGGAGGATAACCGCCACAGTTTCGACAAGTAAAACTTCTGACACTGGTTCAAGTTCAAATACTATTGCATCTTCATCAAACATAAATCCTTCAAATGAGGATAAAAGAGTTGAATTATTTAACATAAGGATAACTTCTAAGCACACAAAGATAGATACAATGTTTGACAGGGGATCACATGAAAATTTAATATCTAAATATTTAGTTAAGAACTTGGGTTTGGAGACACATAATCATCCAAGACCTTACCCATTAGGATGGTTAAATAAATCAACTTAGATAAAAGTCACAAAACAATGTCGCTTAAGATTTTCCATTACAATTAATTACATTGATGAAGTGGAATTAGATGTGTTTCTAGTAGACATATGTGGAGTTAACTTAGGAAGTCCTTATCTTTATGATCATGATGCAGTGTTTTATAGGAGAGAGCATAAATATCACCTTAATAAAGATGGGGTTGAATTTATTGTCATGGCACATGAAAGTAAAAATCACTTGAATTGGGGTTGAATTTATTGTCACGGCACATGAAAGTAAAAATCACTTGAATTTAGTTGTTGCTAATCAGATGAAGCGATTAATAAGTTCAAAAAAGAGATTTGTAATCATGTGTGTAAAGGAACAACAGAAGAATCAAAATGATGTTTGTTCAAGTTATGAGTCTCAGCTTAAAGATAGTTTGATCAAATAGGTAGAAACTTTTTCAATTCTATTTGAAGAACCCAAACATCTTACTCATAAGAAGGGAATACAACATGAGTTACAGTTGATGCCTAAAGTTCCTCTTCCTAATGTCAAAATGAATCAATTCAGTCCGAGTTTGGAATTTATAAGTTACAGGGATGCAAGTCAATATTGGGGAAAGTCAATATTAAATTTCTCTTGTATTGTGTCACCATTTCATGTTTCAAACAGTTTGGAAGCCTCTTTTCAAGTGTAGAGGAAGCCCATTTGTTTTCATATCAAAGCCTTTTCTAAAGCAGTGTCAAAGTATCCAATACATCTAAGGGAAACTTACGCATCAGGGGAAAGTGCTAATCAATGGAAAAATCATTTAATGAATGAAGAAACAATGATTCAAATAAATCATCCGACAATTCAATACTTTCAAAATCAAACTAAGTTGCAGCAGCTTTCACCTTATAGTTTGATGAGTTTATTGCAGCAAGTTCACTTAGTAATCAGGAATCAAGAAAGTATCTCAAGTCAAATGGCTAGTATGATTTCAAGAATGTCTTTGATTGTCTCCGTCATTCCGCAATATAGAATTTTAATACATGTCAATAGTATTGAACAATATCCCATAGAGATTGTTTTCAAAGATGTGTATGAATCACTAATTCATGGTACTTCATGGAAAAAAGTTAATTGCCATGTTCATAACAGGTTGTTTGACCATCTTCGCAAGTTGTACATATTGCAGATGGATGGAATAGGTCACTGATTCAAAATGTGCCATGGTCAGCATCATCAGGGTCATCACTTTTAGGTGGTTGATTGAATGTATTGGTATATCATCAGGGCAAGGTGGAGAGTGAGGGAGCTCTAGCCTCATTTACTATCTGTTTAAGTCAAACTTTTGTGGTCTAAAAGCTTTCAAGTGGAGAGGATTGATCCAAGAGGATCTTGTTAGATCAGTTGCACAGTTCAGTTTCGTCGTCAGCATTCAGTCCGGTATATTCAACTTTGACAGTGATGTTTATGGTTCAGGTTGTTTGGTGATGTCATTGGTTTTCATGGTGTTTGAAGGATAGGGTTTTGTATCTGGTTGTCAACATGTGATTGTCCTCAGTTCCGCCAGGGTTTGGTTCTCAACTCATGTTCGTCATTAGCTCCGACAGGGTTTGCTTATCAATTTTCATCCATGGTTATCGTCATGTGGGTTTGAATGTTACTTTGTGACAACTGGTTGTAAATTGTTTTTGTTGTTATGTAAAGGCTAAAAAGTTATGACTAAAACCAAGCCCTAAAAAGCTATGGTGAAAAACATGTAATTCGAACCTAAAACACCTAAACATATACTAAACCATAACCTAAAGTCCTAACCCTCTCAGACTATGACATAAGAATGCATTTCAAACTATACTAAAAACCCACTTCCGAGCTTATATTTAAAAACTAGACAATAAAACTTAAACAAAGTCCCTAAACCGCATGGGTATGGAGCCCGCGGTGGAGACAAGGATATGTGAATAGGTAGACTAGTTGAAATCTGTGATAGCAAAGCATTATCACATAAACCGTAACCACCATCTGCTAGCCATGTTGGGAACCACCTCCAGCATGTGAACACGTAAATCGTGCCTGCGTCGGAATAGGTTGACAGATCACTGTAACCGCTGGAGGTAGCTGTCACATGTAGATCAGTAAGCGATTCCAAAACCGCTAGACAAACCTGTCTCGTGTCCATTTGTGGTTTGATCGCGATCTGTTCACATGAACGGTTAACTCCTGTGCGCTATTTGTGGACCGCCAGGATAAAACTTTGTTATTTTGGGTTTTTTTTGTGGTTATTTGACAGATAAATTAATTCGATGACCATGCAATTTATCCCTAAGTGTCTCTATGTCATAACTACAAACCCTAATTTCAACATTCATGTAAATATTGGCTTGTGAGGCTTCGAATGTACTTGCAACCTTATAAGTTCACCTTTTGGTCATGAAGAAAGGTATTAGTGGTTTTGAAGTTTTGTGTGCAGATTCAGGAGGTTATAGGCAGTTTTTGTTTTCAATGTAACATGAGCATCGAGAGTCAGAATTGGAAACCATAATAGGTGTTGGAAAGCTCTTTCAGAGAGCTTTCCTGTGACAATGACCAAAAGTGCATGCATGCACAATTATTCTGGTTAATTTGCTATGTGTTGAGGGATTTTATCCCCTAGGGCTTTTGGGTGGAACCCTAGCAGACTGAAAGTTGTCTAAACCAAGAAACATGCACACACACAGCCATTATGCTAGAAAAAGCTATTTCTACGGTGAGAAGGATGTACCTCAGGTCCTACGTTCGGGTAGTTCCTCAAGGGTCCAAACCCTTCTTCACGTCCCTTTCGCTCCTTTGCCCTGCAAAACCAACAATTCCAAAGAATGCAACAGTATATGGACAAAGATTTATACAAAAATCATCTTTATGTTATACAAGAAGGAGTTAGTTATAAAATTTTAGACATCCATTCATACATGAAATTCAAACATGAACATCATTAACATAAAGAAGAAGCATATCGGGAACAAGACGTGTTTCTTTATTAGACAAATAGAAAGTACAACAAAGAGTAATATCACCTGAGCAACCTCTGCAGGCTCAAAGCTCAGCCTCCTTCTGGATCCGTCCCGCCTCAAGCCTCTAGTAGATCTCCTTCCAATACTCACTCCAAGA
>APFE031501685.1:163880-179530 GCA_000404065.3 Pinus taeda | reverse complement strand
TTCACACTTCACACTCAAAAGTTAACAAAACTATTTTATGCCTAAAGAGATGCAAATCTATCCTAATGCAACACTAAATGCTTGATGCAAGATTGAAAACTACTCTAACAAGAAATGAAATTTTTTTTGTTTATCAAATTTTCTTTTGCCACTTACTATATTTAGATGGAATATAAGATAGTATAATTCGTCTAAATACTAAAAGCAAAACTCAAGATAACAAAAAACACTTTCATTCACCAAAAGGAAACTAAATGAAAAGCAAATTCAAGAAAGCGAAACAAAAACTTTTCAAAAAGTTCACTTCAAAGTAGCAACAAAAAAGTCTTTTTTGAAAAAGCTTTCAACAAAACTGGCACTTTATGATTGAAACAACAAGCAAGAAACACTTTTTGCAAGCTGACACCTTACAAAGGATGAAAACTCAACAAAAAACAAATGTGCTTCAAAAAGGATTTTTAACAATCGAAGGCAGCAAGGAAAGCTTTGGTAACAAAGACCAAAAAGATCAAAAAGACAGTTTCAAGAAAGTCTCAAATGACAACTTTGATGAAACAAAGAAGTAAATGGTCATAAAAATCGATTTCGTTAAGCAAACAAAAAGTCACCAAAAAGCAAAGTTGAACACAAAGATTGATAGCAATCTTTCTGCTCTGATAACTCAGAGCAGCCAAGGTTCTAATTAAGAAATCTTGTGTGCTTTTAGCAAAAATATGATTGACACTTGCAAACAAAAAACAAGACCAAAACTCCTTATAATTAGAGAGAAATCGGAGTAAGGATGCTTGCTGTAACACAGAGAACTGATACTGACAAAAATGATTGTTCAACACTGACTGAAAGCACCAGACAAACTTCAGAGACAAAAAATTTATAAATCCTGAAAGTTGCCAGATATACGCGACTGTACTTAGTGCAGACTGCATTTATACGCGACTGTTTCTGAGGAAACCTGCGTATACACGGGTTCACTTCAGACAACAAGCGTTTATACACTTCTGTAACTAAATGAAACAGCGTATATATAATATTTCAGGAAAAATAAAAAACAAACTCCAGAAACTGGTAACACTCAGAAATAAAGAACATATCAGACAGTAACAATAAACCAGCAAGCAACTGAGCCCTGATAGGCTTGACAAACACCCAAACTAGGAACAACAAGAGCATTGTCCCCAGTGGAGTCGCCAATTATGTTGAGGGATTTTATCCCCTAGGGCTTTTGGGTGGAACCCTAGCAGATTGAAAGTTGTCTAAACAAAGAAACATGCACACACACAGCCATTATGCTAGCAAAAGCTAAATCTAAGGTAAGAAGGACGTACCTCAGGTCCTACGTTCGGGTAGTTCCTCAAGGGTCCAAACCCTTCTTCACGTCCCTTTCGCTCCTTTGCCCTACAAAACTAGCAATTCCAAAGAATGCAACAGTATATGGACAAAGATTTATACAAAAATAATCTTTATGTTATACAAGAAAGGAGTTAGTTATGAAATTTTAGACATCCATTCATACATGAAATTCAAACATGAACATCATTAACACAAAGAAGAAGCATATCGGGAACCAAGACGTGTTTCTTTATTATAGACAAATAGAAAGTACAAAAAGAGTAATATCACCTGAGCAACCTCTGCAGGCTCAAAGTTTAGCATCCTTCTGGATCCGTCCCTCCTTAAGCCTCTAGCATATCTCCTTCCAAGACTCACTCCAAGATGCCATAACTAAGCGATGAAAATCCAATCACAAGGAAACAAGGGTTTCCAGTACAAATGGGGGAAGTGCAGAAGGCACAAGGGTCTCCAGACCTGATCAGGGGGGAATCTCAGTATAATAACCTTTCTCTCTCTTCTCTCCTCCATTAGGCCTTCCCTTTGGTGTCTTTTTATACCAATTCCAAAATAGTTTTTTAGTTAGGAATTGGTTGGGAACGGTTGAGGCCACGGGCACTAACAGGTGATCAGCAGGTAAAACCCACGATCTCCGCTCGAAAATAAGGAGTTTTATATTTTTTTAAGTGTTTTAATACATATACGTGGGTTGGGTATATATGAACCCGCGTATACAAGCGTTTAACTGAGGGAAATGTCGCGTACAGGGAATAAAAAACTGTTTTTTAGATTTTGGACCAGGTCTGGAAGGAGGGGTTGCCCTAGGCCATGAGTGCAGCATCACAAACCATAATAGTGAGATTTGGAGCTATAACACTATGTAATATACCTTCTCGGATTCAATCCTAATAAAGCGGTCGCCCATATTTTAAGCAAACCTGGAGATGCAGTCCATCAGGGACGAACTCTGTAATCAATCTTGTTGTCTGGTATCATTGTGTTTTG
The DNA here is from genome assembly GCA_000404065.3 of Pinus taeda. Taxonomy (NCBI): domain Eukaryota; kingdom Viridiplantae; phylum Streptophyta; class Pinopsida; order Pinales; family Pinaceae; genus Pinus; species Pinus taeda. Next base: position 177,196 of record APFE031501685.1, on the reverse strand, counting down.
CTGCTTTTCACTTCTATTTTACATCTTGCTTATGTTTCTCATCTGTCGTAAAGTCTTTCTTCTCAAGCAATTCTCACTGTTTAAGCACTTTAAGTTAACATTCAGTTCATTGTTGGCATTAATAAATTCTACTTCAGTTTTAACATATGATCATTTCAGATCGGATATTTTGATTTTTGAAGCAATACAAAATTAATTCACAAAAAAGGTTGAACATTCAAATAAGGTGAAAGAATGAATTAATAATAAATTAATAAATTAGAAATAAGGGTGGGTAAGATTCATAAAAGGAAGATCATAAATAATTATTAAATATTTTTTGAGTAATTAAAGACCTGATTCCTGCAAGAAAACTGTTCTCCAAGCAAATTTGTGGTGTTGATAGACAACGCCTAATAGATATATATAGACAACGCCTAATAGATATATATATATAATATATATATAATATATATATTTATATATATATATATATATATATATATATATATATATATATATATACTAATTAGTCATGGAGGAAAAATTAATTAATTAAAAGGTTTTCACTGTTTATCGTAAATAATTTAAATAAAATTAAAGGTTGAATGTTCAAATAAATTGGAATAATGAATTAGAAATAAGGGTGGGTAAGACCAATAAAGAAAATGTCATAAATTTCTATTAAATAATTATGAGTGATTAGGGAGATTATTTAATGATAAAATATATATGACAAAAATATTATAATAATGAACCATTAGAAGAAAATTTATTTAATTAATTAAAATAATTGTAACATTTATTTCTAAATAATTTAAATAAATTTAAAGGTTGAATGTTCAAATAAATTGGAAGAATGAATTAATAATAAAATAAGAGCCACATGGTGGCATGTCACTCCTTTGCATATATGAATTGTGTGAATTTAATTTATTTAGTTGAAATAATATTTGTGAAAATGAAACTATTTGAAATAAAACGACTTTTTATTAACAATATATTTATTAAAAAATTAGAAATTTCTAGATGGCAACTCACCCTACTTTGGCAAATTTGAATCCACTGGAGGCATATAATGTCTACAACTCAACGCACATTAGTAACTTTGATTATGGAGTATGTGTACTTGTGCCTGTCTAATATCTTCATATGGCAACTCAATATACTCTAGCAAATTTGATAATCTAATAGCTCGTTTTATTTGGTTTTCTTGCTATGTATGTTGATTTATCTAAATTTGTAATGACAGGTAGTCGGGGTTTCAGTAATGCAATTTCTATGTGGGACAAATTTTCCTCGATCCCCTTTTTTTTCACCTTTGGAAATTAAAACAGAACCATGAGCTCACAACCCTTATACAACTTAAGGCTTACTGACAATTTCACACCAGGGCTAATTACTAGATCATAAATCAAACCTGGTTTCACTCTTTGCTATATCCTAGTGACATAATAATATTTAAATTAATATTAATAGTATTATTATATTAATAATATAAATTAATATTAAAGAAATTAATATATATTTAATTATTTAAGTTAATATTTACTTAATTAATTAATTAATTAATTAAAATAATTAAGTTATATTAATTAATTAATTAATTACTATTAATTAAAATTAAAATTAATTAAGCTGCAATCTGATCTAGGGTTTTGCTTTAGGGTTTTGTCGCTGGTCACCATAGCAGGGCACAAAGGAGGGAGTTCAGCTCCCTCCTACAGTCAAGTGGTTGTGTTGCAAATAGAAGCAAGGGAGATGGATTGCATCGCTTCAAGAAACCAATGGAGATGGTAACAGAGGCTATGAATACAGAAAAAATGGAAACCATCAGACCTCAAGGACAAGAAGAGAATCACGAGGAAGCTAGTAAGGAGAAGAGGACAGAGTTAGCAGTCAGAAAGTTGCTCCTATGAGTACATCTGGGGTTTGTAAACCCAAGTCGACCATTATTCCTCGAGTAGTTTTTAGTGACCCAGTGATGCAGGTGCACAGAGAACAAATGGCAGAATATGTTGTTATCTGTAAATTTATGGGGATTTGGCCGATGGAGAAGGCTTTGCAAGCATGGATAAGTAACCACTGGAAACCAAAGGGGAACATTAACTTGCACCTTGGGTCCAAGGGCTTCTTCACGGTGGTGTTCACAAGCTTAGAGGATAAAGACAGAGTGTTTGAGGGAGGACCCTATTTTTATGCTTCTACAGGCCTTTATATGAGACCATGGGTAATGAACTTTGTCCTAAAATGAGAAACTTTCACCTCGGTGCCAGTATGGATAAGACTCTACTCCCTTCCTTTAGATTATTGGCTGCTGGAGTCTCTAAAGGCTATCAACAACAAGCTAGGGCATTTTATAAAGATCTCAGATGCTACTGTAAGAGGCAAATACACCTCCTTCGCCCGGATATGTGTGGAAATGGACTTATCTGGGGCACTTCCAGATGCAATCATTTTAGAAGTGTATGATGAGGAATGGATGCAGGCGGTGGACTATGAACACGTCCCATTTAGGTGTTGTAAGTGCCATGAACATGGGCACCTATATAGGGACTGCCTAGTGAACAAGCTGGAGAGCAATATGAAAGCCACTACAGGAAAGGATCCTAAAGGTTTTTCTAAGGTTAGGGGTAAAGGGAAAGGAGGCAAGCAGTACCAAAAGAAAATTAATGAAGACGGACAACCGAGCCACAATAGTTTCAAGATCTTAGAAGAAGAAGTCGAAAACAACTAGACAAACTAGGAATCAGAGAATATTCCCACTAAGAAGGAAAGGGATGCTAATATGGGGGATATACTAGAAAACAAAAAAAAAAAGGATGATATGCCGAGCATTGGAGCTCAGTATGGACCACGAGATGACCCCAAGTGAGGTAGAACGGAAGACCATGAACTGCAGGAGATTCTAGACAGGGAGAATTTATATCTAGAAAAGTTTCTGGAGCAGGGAATCACCAAAGGGGTAGAATCTCTGCCAAAAGAGGAGTTTGACAAGGTTCAACAACTCTTCCTCTGGAGATCACAAATGAAGTGTTCTGGAGTCAAAAGAAACCATGATAGCTAGGAGAATAGGGAGTGAAAACGATGGAGGATACACCGAAGCATTCTTCCAAGAACCCGAGTAGGAGAAGAGGAAGGAAAAAATAGAATGAGTTGCTGACAAAATGTGCGAAACTTATGATTAAATCAGGTAAGATGAGGGATCTCACCAGTTACTCCATTACAAACCTTTCTTAATGAAGCTTACAACTTGGAACATTTGGGGTCTAGGAAGTAAAAGGAAACAAAGAACTCTTAGTAGTAGAATAAAAGAAGAAAAATCAGATATGGTTTTTATTCAGGGAATAAAATGTTCCATGGACAAGATCAAAGAGATACACAACAAATGGTTAATCAAGTATGAGTATCTAGAGGTTAAAGCAGATAACTCGGCGGGTGGGATTCTTACTCTATGGGATCCTAAAAAACTTGGAATCCTGGATGCTGAGGCATAGGGACTATCTATCACTAGTGATTCAACCTTAGGGTGATAAGGAGATCTACATGATCACTAACGTCTACGGTCCTCAAAATCTAGAAGACAAGCTTAAGCTTCTCACCTCCTCTTTGGAGCTGAGAGAGAGATATCCGGATCTCTTACAGAGAAAAAAGGCGGTACCAGAACACTAGGCAGAGACTCCATTGCCTTCCAGAACTTCATGAATAACATGGGGCTAGTGGACACATAAACAATAAATGGCACTTTTACTTGGAATAATAAGAGGAGAGGGGCTTCTCAAGTCGCCTCTAAATTGGATAGATTCATAATCTCAAAGGACCTCCTTCTCACAGGCCTGGATATATTAGCTTTAGTCCTTTGCTTCAGAGGCTCAGACCACTAACTTGTCCAACTTGAAGCTACTTTTATGGGTACACCAAGAAACAAACCTTTTAGTTTTGAAAATGTCTGGCTCTGTCACCCTGACTTCACCAGCAATATTGACAAATGGTGGATGGAAAATATGCCCGTTCAATGCACTAAAATGTTCATGTTGCAGCAGAGACTTAAACACATCAAATCTAGGCTTAAATATTGGAATAAAAAAGAGTTTGGTAATATTTTTAAAGCCAAAAGAGAAGTTGAGCAGAAACTCCAGGAGATTAATCAGATCATTATCTTAGAAGGTTTTACAGAGGAACGAAAAATTCAAGATGAATCTCTTCAAAACGAATGGGAAGATCGGTGCATGCAAGAGGAGACTTTTTGGAGAAGGAAATCGAGGGTGCAGTGGATTAGAGAAGGAGAAAGAAACATGAAGTTTTTTCATAGATCAACCTTAGATCACAGATCTCATAACATAATTTCAAAACTTAAAGATTCTCAAGGGAAAGAGCTCATCTCTCACAAAGAAATGGAATATGTCCTAGTTCAACACTTCCTTAGCATAGCAGAGGAGCCTCTCGTCGACAGAACTCGGTTCATTAACAAATTCAAAAGGTTCATTCCTAAGCTTGTAACTAGGGAAGACAACCACAATATTAATAGGCCAATGTATGAAGAGGAGGTTAGTGAAGTTATTAATGAGATACAAAATGGGAAAGCTCCTGGCCCTGATGGTTTCAATGTGGACTTCTTCAAAGCTTGCTGGAAAATAGTCAAACAAGATATCCTTGATGTTGTGGAAGACTCTAGAAGATCCAAAACTGTTTTGAAAGCTCTTAATGCCTCTTTCATAGCTTTGATTCCAAAGCAGGAAAAATCTATGACACTAGACAGATTCAGACCCATAGCCTTATGTAATGTGGTGTACAAAATTATTTCCAAAGTGATCACTAACAGACTCAAGCCTCTTCTTCCTGCTCTCGTCTCAGAGGAGCAAACTGGATTTGTGGAAGGAAGACAGATTCTTAACAACATCATACAAGCTCACAAGGTGGTACACTCTCTTAAAAGAAATAAGCAAGCTGGTATGATCATGTAGCTGGTCCTAGCTTAGCTTATGATAAGCTAAGCTAGTCTTACATCAGGGCAATGCTAAAAGCTTATGGCTTCAACCAAAACTAGATAAGATGGGTTCTGGCCCTTGTAGCCACGACTAGCTTATCCATTTTGCTTAACGACTCTACCTCTAGAACCTTTATGCCTTCTAGGGGTCTCAGACAAGGGGATCCGCTCTCGCCCTTCCTCTTTGTTCTCATGATGGAAGGGCTAGGCAGAGCGATCAAAATGGAAAATACTAAAGGAAGAATCCAGGGTCTAAAACTTACCCTGGATGGTGCTGCTTCTACTCATCAACAATTTGTTGATGAAACAATGCTATAGGGCATTCCTACGGTCAAGGAAGCCAGAGCTTTCAAACAAATCCTAAGTGACTTTAATTTGGCCGCTGGTACAAAGGTAAGCCTCGACAAATCAAAGGTGTTTTTTTTCAACACTGACATTACTATTCAAAGGAACCTCACCAGAATTCTCGGGTTTCAAAGGGCTTAGTTACCTTCCAAGTACCTTGGAATGCCTCTTACTAACAAACCTCTGAGTAAGGGAGTGTGGGAGCCGGTAACTAATAAACTTCAGGACAAAGTGAGGAAATAGACCTGTAGGTATTTGGATTTGGTGGGGCGTCTTGTGCTTACAAAGGCTGTCCTACATGCTATACCCATTTTTCATGTTTTCAGCTCTTCCTGCTCCCAAAGGAGTTATGCAACAAATTAGGAGTATTCAAAGAGATTTTCTTTGAGGCAAAGGGGAAGAGAAAAATAAGTGGGCTTTGGTTGCTTGGGACAAGCTTTGCAAACCTAAGGCCCATGGTGGTTTGGGGCTTCATGACCCTGAAATCCTTAGCAGAGTTTCGGGAGCCAAACTTTGGTGGAGGTGGCTCAAGGAATCGACAACCCCTTGAGCTAAGCTTTGGAAACAGAAATATGCAAATAATTGGAAAGAGAGGGATCATATCTGAATGTTAGGGCTCATCAAGGGCTCCCACATTTAGAACCTTGGTTGGGAGAATAGATCCATTATCCAACAGCATAGTTTTTGGGAGATCTGAGCTGGGAACCTTGCATGGTTTTGGGAGGATAACTGGCAGCAGGAACCAAATTTGTTTAGAGAAGAACTAATCGCTCTCAAAAATGACACTGACAATAAAGGCTTACTTATGGTAAGTGACTTCTGGGATTAGGTAAGGGACAATGGTAAATGGAGAATGTGGAAGGATCTTAGTTATAGTGAAGAGAGTCCTTTGAAGACTGAGGCAGATTCCCTTGCTCTTGACCTGGAGCAGAGGAATATTTTGGCGTCATCCTCATTTGACCAACTGAGATGGGGTTGAAACATCGAAGGCACCTTTAACCTTAAAGAAAATAAATGCATGGCCCTAGGTTTTGATTATCCAAACCCTGATCAGGTTTGGAATGACCTTTGGCAGAACTCGCAATGGATGAAAATTAGATTGTTTATGTGGTTGGTTCACCAAAAGAAAATTCTCACATGGGAGAATATTTTGAAAAGGGGATTTGTTGGCCCATCCAAATGCCATATATGTGGCTTACAAGAGGAAACGATGGAAAATTTACTAAACCCTTGCCCCTTCACCTCAACCTTGTGGGATTGGGTGGCCTCAGTCTTTAAGCAAACTGACAGGGATAGACTCATGATCACCAACACTTTGAAGAATTGGAGGAAAGACTTCTCCGATAATGAAATCATTAACAAGGCTTGGATTTTGGTTCCAGGCTTTATTGTCTGGGATGTTTGGAAAGAATGCAATGACAGGATTTTCAAGAACAAAACAGGCTCGACCCAGAACATCATTGTCCAAATTTTATGACAACTCAAAGATAACGTAGGAGCCCTTATGTGGAAAATTCCTGAGGACCCTCCATCGCCCTAGGATGTTATCATACTATTGCAGTTGGGTCTCCATTCTGTGGTTCCCCAAGGCACTAACAAGGGTGTGAGAAAAACAAGTGTTGCTAAAGATATCTGGCATCCTCCTCCTCATGGTTTTATGAAAATCAATATAAACGGGGCTTATAAGGGCAACCCAGGGATGGTTGGATTTGGTGGTGTCATAAGAGATGAGCAGGGGTGCATAAATGATATCTTTCATAGTCATTTGGGGATTGCCAATAATAAATGGCGGAGCTCACGGCCTTAGAGCAGTGCTTGGTAATCCTGATCGAGTCAAATTTACACAATGCCATCATTGAAGCTGACTCTGAATTGGTCATTAATGTGGCCAAGAAAATGTGTAATGGAACAAAACCTGGAAAAGTATCGAAACATTGGAGGCTATCGCAGGTCTTTGAGTGGATTCATTCCCACTTGCGAACCCTGAGAATCGTTAACTTCGTTCATGTGCGAAGAAAAGCCAATATGTTAGCTGATCGTCTAGTGAATGAAGGAGTGCTATGTAAGGAAATATATATTCGGTACGATTGGTATTCTATATCCTCTGGTAAACTGCGTAATGATTGTCAACGATAGGCTGCCAAAGATATGGCGCACTTCCAGACCATGAATAATAAGCAAGAGGAAGACTAGCAAAAGTAGGAGAGAGCGGAAGTCCTTGAGCATGGTTGAAGTGCCGTAGTAAATCCTAACCGTAAAAACTCAAATGAAGAGAAGAGAAAAGAAGTGAAGTGTTGATGCACAATAACCATTGGATCTAGAAGATCAACGGACGAGATTTGTTCGAGATGGGCAGCTAGGATTAAGTCGCATAAGATGGAGCTAAGAAATGAACGGAGGAGATTCAATCTAAGTACTGGCGGAAGGTGAAAGGAGAGAATCTATCTCGACCGTCAGATCGATATGGTGGATCGATGGTGATCAATAGTCTAGCAGGAGTAGGAGAGAGTGGAAGTCCTTGAGATTGGTTGAAATGCCGCAGTAAATCCTAATCGTCGATCCGATAGTTAATGCTTATGTCATAGTCAACTACGGGGGTTGAGAACTAGTTAATCTGTATGATAGATGAAGGGCCGCAAACCATAGGATTTAATGGCCTTCATCATCCAAAGGATATCGAGACGTAAAGAGACCGAACTTTAACCTCAAGGGCAGACCTGAACATTTATAGATTAAGGTTGTATAATCCTTATCGGCTCTATAGGGCTGTTAAATGTCATGTAAGTGGTTCGATGCGATGTCATTGTGGACCATCGAATCAGATGGGATTTGATCTACGGCGCTGGATCACCAAGCAGCTCTGTTGATGGGAGGAAGTATTAACCATCGGATTGAAGGTAAGATCGACGGTGGAGATTGAGCAATAAGGCTTGGGTGAGCGGACCCGAGAAGATTATAGGCGTGGTTTCAATTTATTTGAAGTTCAGATATTATCGCATATTGGATGTGAGAGCGATGAAATCACATGATGATGCGATGTGATTTTAAGACAACTATTGATCTGGCGGATGAGCTCAACGATGGAAAAGGGAAATCACACATCACAAGTTGGGAATCCTATGTGCATATGATTTTGAGTCTTTGTAACTCCGTGATGCGATATATGATTTTGGGTTTTGTTGACCCTGTTGTCTGTTAACCATCAACGGGTCTGTCTTTTGCTGGTCTTTACACTTGTAAAGATGTATACCATATGTAATCTTTTTATCGGTTAATTGAAGGCTCCACTCTTACTTAACCAAAAAAAAAAAATTAATTACTATTACTTTCTTTTAATCACTATTAATTATTCAATTAATTTATTAATCGCTATTAATTAATTAATTCATTTAATCACTAATAATATTATTAAATTAAATTAATATGAACTTTAATTATATTATATTAATTAATTTAAATATATTAATTATTGAAATTAATTAGTATTAATTAAAACTAAATTAATATTATTACTATTACTTTTACGACCTGTTAAGTCCCCTTTTATTTTCCTTGCAAAATTTTTCAACTTGATGTCCAAATAGGTTTATCACCACACATCTACTGCAACTTGGCACTGAGACCCAACCTCCAACTGCTAGCCCACCGGAGTCGAGGTCAAACATTACAATTTTTTTTTTCTTTGGGCTTGTTATCTTCAACACCTTCAGACTAGTCGTCGGTCCAAAACGATAGGTTGAGATCGGGTTCTATTTACCTTGTAGCTCTATTTGTGGCCCGAGATGGCTTGAAGCCTAACTAGTCATCGTTATTTAAGAATCCATGGGCCCGATTAGTGTTTTCATGAGAGAATGTGGAATAAGGCTTGCCCATTCTGGGTATGGCATGTTCAGAATTGATTAGGAGGGCCGTGGGAAATCAAAAGGCCCCATATGTTATATTAAGAGATTCAATAATATTGTTAATGACTGTAATGATTTCTTTAAGAGAATTTGCGTTCGCGAAGAGTATGAAATAATGCCCAAATTTCTCTATGGAGAATCCATGGGCAGTATAGTTGCGCTTCTACTGCACATAAAGGAACCTACATTTTGGAATGGAGTTGTTTTCATAGATACCATGTGCAAGATATTAGAGAAGATAAAGCCACATCCTATGGTGGTCAAGTTTCAAACAAAATTAGTAGTATTTGTCCCCACATGGAAGATAGTCCTCACCAAGGACGTCATAGATTCGGCCTTCCAGGATCCCATCAAAAGAGAAAAAGTTCTATCCAATGAGCTAATATATCAAGATAAGCCCTGATTAAAAACAACTCTGGAACTGCTTACAGTGAGCATGGACTTGGAGGATCGACTTCAGGAGGTGACAATGTTTTTCTTGGTGTTGCATGGAGAGGAGGAAAGCGTGACAGACCCTTTGGTGATCAAGACATTATATAATGGGGCAGCGAGTTTTGACAAGAAAATTAAACTCTATCTGGGCATGTGGCATTGTTGGGAACAGAATCCCCCGAGGACAGTTTTGGGGCTAAAAGACCATGTTTTGGGTCAAATTTTGTAATAAAGCTGTAAATTCTCAACATCTTGTGGTCGTAGAGCACGAAGTTGTCATGAGTCATAAAGGGTTGTTTTCCCTTATTTTGTAAAGTGTAACGTCGGCTGTAAAGATATACCCATGGTCTGTGAACCATGTGTTGGGTCTAAAATGCGGATGCAAATTAGAGTTTAATTTAATGTCAATCCGGGAAGGTAAACTTAGAAGTGCCTATCTAAAATCTATAGATCTAGAAAGATTTCTAATTCATTTATGTAATATATGAAGAAAGAGGCTCCTAACTTAGGAGAACCAGGTTGTCCTTCCCTACAATACTACTTTCATGAAGATAAATCTAAGAGCACTAATCAACAATGGCTTATGATGCATAAGATGTAAAAGAAGAGGCTCCTAACTAAGGAGGTCGAGATTGTCCTTCTTCACAATTCTACTATCTCACAATCACCATTGCTTCAAACAAGAAATGCATAAATAACTTCAAATGAGAAATGGAGAATGAAATTCAGTTTTAGTTCAAGATCAAATAGAAGGGGAATTTAACTTAAATTCCTTTTTGTCCCTTCATATGTAGATTAGAATTAAACCAATATTCATTCAGAAATCATCACACATCTAAATACATTTGAAACATAAATTAAATTATACCTAAAATAGGGATGCAAGTGAGGCCATGGGGGCCCTCCATAACTCCACAAGCATACCACTTCAAAGGGAACTCAAATGTAGAAGCAACAAAATCCAAGTATGAGTCTTTATTCAAAATCTCCGTCATGATGTACAAACCAACTTTCTAAGATTACAAATGAAGATTCTAAGATTCTAAGATTACAAATGAAGGAGATTGTACTCCTATTTATACAATGGAATGGGATAACAAACTCATAATGATGATCCACTAATCTCTCTTTTAGTTCCATACATCTCTCAACCATCTAGACACATAACCCCCTTTTGTCCTTGATCCTCTCCATGAGATCATCATCTTCTCCATGAGGTTTATCTTCTCAAATTCGAATTTGATCCTTCAAGGCCACATAAAGGTGTCTTAGAAGCTTCTTTAGAACCTACACATGTCACAAAAACAACACACTTTCCATATATAAAGTAAAATATATTATTTTCTAATATTTAATCAAGAATTTCTCTCAAAAATGCTTAAAAATAAATAATATTTGGAAAATATAAATGAGACCCATTAATGGTGAATAGTAGGGAAAATGGAGTGACAAGGTGGTGAATAGTGAGTGATATAATGGAAGCATGGGTGAAAAATGTATGGTAATGTATGACATTTTTGGAGCCCAACACCATGGGATTGTATTAAAAGAGCTAAGTAAGTAAGCTCTAAGCAGCTTGAAAAGTAATAAATCTTAAGTGATAAGGAGGAAGTTTTTAGAGAAGTCTAAGTTTCAGGTCATAGCGTACTGTTGTGCTATACAACAACCCCCATTTCAAAAAATCTTACTTTAGAAAATTATAGTTTGAAATGGGTCCCTTTTAGATTAAATTGGTATTAATCCATCACTCTTCTAAAGGTTCGGAAATAATCAAAACATTTTAAAACCTTTTGAAATAATTGATCTTTAAAATAAAATGAATAATCCTTTATTATTGCGATAAAGCGATCGCAAGATCGCATATCGCAATAACAAAGGATGCATAAACCATGACCCATTGATTTTCCTCGATGCGATAAAAGCAAAACAACCGATGGATATCGGGAAAACAAATAATAAAAGGCCCCTCCCCTTTGCCCTGATGCGATATCGCAATCGGCGATCGGGGAATGTAACGCGAACATAATAAACTCTCCTCATTCAAACTCCCGATGCGAGTCAAGCGATATCGCTATCGGCGATCAGGGATTCCATAAGACTCAAAGGAAATTACCCAAGCCATCCTCCGATTGCCGATTGCGATGAACCCAAAGCGCGATTTTCGAAAAGGATCAATATGATTTCGCTATCTTATATATTAATTATCATTGAAAGCCTTTTATCTTCCTGATAGAGATTCGCTCGCGTCCAACCGCCAAAAAATCAAATCCATGCTTAAAACCATTATTCGGCAAATAAAGGATATAACAAGCAATTAAGTGATTGACAGGTTTTAACGGCCAATTAATGAGCAGTCATGCCTAAATCCTTTCAGAGATTGCATCTGTGGGAGCCTTATGATAAATCATCCATTTCCCATTGATTGACACAATTTCCTCATATTTGGTTTTAGCTATCTATTCTCTGCATTACGTCTATCTTTCTCTTGCGCAGAGTTTTTTCCGCAGTAACGATGGGAAAGAAATCTAAGAAGTCTGGAATGCCTTCGACTCCTATGATAACAGGACATCATGCCACCGATCCGGGACCAAGCAAGAAGGGATTAATCTCAGATACCACATGTCTCGGCCTTGGCAACACTACTTGGCAAAATATTTACAACCTGGTTGAAGCCGAGGAACCTCAGCAAACATCGGTACAAGCCTCAGCAGGTTCAAGCCGGAAATCCGATGCTACTTTGAAGGATTTGGCTGATTCCTACCTTCATAGGATAGCAGCTAGAGAGAAAATTCTTCCATATACGGATGTGGTGAGATGGGCAATCAAAGCAATTCCAATTACGGACAGAACATTCTGCACTGTCGATGGAAGAATATTTGGTTCATTTCAGCCCAACGATTTTAGAAAAATGTACCACTTGCCCGAGCCAGAGAAGAAATACAATAAAACATTTTTGGAGAAGTTTCGAGATGAGAATGAGACCGAGTCAGCACCTATAAGAGAATGGAGACAGAACCCGGCGAAACACAAACATGAGTCTTCGGGTAAGTACTTCGTCGACTCCTTATGCTCTCCTTATTGTTATGCTGGAGCCATGATGTGTCGACTATGGGGATTGCATGATTCTTCCAAGTTTTCTATAGAAATGGTTCCTTTGATAGAAGCAGCATGTAATAGTGAAATTATGGATTGGGGGACTATATTATCGGATAAGTTGGCCACGGCTATTATTGAATTCAGAAAAAAATCCCGTGTTACCGATAGGTTCATCCCTCCGTTCTATTTTAGTGCCTACATTTTGGATACCCTCTGTTTCAATTCCGAGTTTCCTGTTTTAGGGCGGAGATGGACTCCACAGGACCCTATGCCTATTCATATTTACCACCAGAAGCTATGGAAAGCTAATTATAAGCACCATTTATACCAAGTCTGCAATGGGTTTATGCTACCTCTTTACTATGCAATTTTTGATAAACCTGCCCCTAAGATCTCCTCTCAGGTTGAAATTGACTTGACAGCCCTAGGAACCTGGTTTGGAGAAGAAAAATTCACCTATGTAAGAGTTTTCGGCAGTCAGGCCAGACCTCATGTCCCCCCCTTGTACATACCAGACAAGCTATTAGCTCGCGAAATAGCATATCAGCTTACAACTGCGTCAGCCACGAAAACTC
>APFE031501685.1:133752-163860 GCA_000404065.3 Pinus taeda | reverse complement strand
TCTCAGAAATTCAAAGAAGCAAGTTTGGCCTCCTTTTCCTCTTAGGTGTGGCGTCTATACTCTGCATGATTATAAACATGCAGAGAAAGAGGCAGAAAAAATTAACGTCTTAAGTCTCGCCACTCTGCCTAATAGACGCTTCGACCCAAAGAAAATAATCTATAACGCCCTAGATCAAGCCAAGCTTACTAAAGTCGAGCACAAGGAAGATGAGTTTGATGACCTCTTCTCCTCCACCGAGTCAATCTTCCAGGTACAACAGCTAGCCAGGATGAGATATCGCGACGACGGGTTGGTAGAATTTAACAAACTTAGAGAACAAAGGTTGCAAACTCTGCCTCTAGATTTGTTAGCTACTACCGCGACGGTTCAGTCAAGCGAGCCTGAGCAGCAGCTTACTAATGAACCTCCTGCTACATCCGCAATCTATGAAGAAGTCTAGAGAAGAGAGCAGGAGGAACTCCGAAGAATAGAACGGGAAGAGGCACAGAAAAAAGAACAGGAAGAGGTAGAAAAGAAGCAACAGGAGAGAATAAGGGAAGAAGAACAGAAAAGGCAGCAGGAGCAGAGCAGCAAAGAAATAAATGTGGATACTCAAGTGGATCCAAAATTGCTTGAAGAATGGCAACAATTCAATACCATTATAGGCAATCTTGAAACTTCAACGGACGCCGAAACATCCAAAGTTGCCGATACACAAGATACAACATCACAGGAGGTTCCAAACAAAGGAACCAGCGGTCCACCCTCAAGTACAGTAGTAGAAATAATTCCAAAAAACCCCTCCTATCAAATTGTTTTGCAAGTAGAGGACATTCCTCCACTAGATGTTTTCTATAGCCCGAAACACAAGGCTGTGATAAAACGACAGCGGAAGAGAAGAAGGATTGATTAACCTTCTCTGTTCCCTGAACAAACAATAACAACAAATGTGGTATGGAGAGAAGAATTTGACCCCTCCGATGACCTAACCAAGTTATCCCAGTATGCCGATGCCTATTCGGCAGCCACCATGGATAAGGCATCGAAGGTAAGCAATTTATTAAAGGAAAAGGATCAAGCGATCACTTCATTACAAGCACAGCTATCGACAGAGCAACAAAAGTTAGAACAACTACAACAGCAACTGTCTACACAGCAACAATTAAACAACCAACTAAACAAACAGTTGCACGAAGAGAAGCAGAGGATCGATTCGGGAGCAATTCAGAGACAGAAAGAACTATCCGAGGCGTTATCAAAGTTGAAGGTGATGAATGAACAGATGGCAAAGACAAAAGATGAGCAAATTGCTCAATTATCAGCTCAGATAGAAAGGTTCAAGAGTCTTCCCCAGCCGACCGAGTTCAGAGCAGAGGCAATGCAAATCAACAAGGCATTAATAACGCAAATAAGATTGTTATGTCATGAAATCACCCAAGTTGAACCCCTATGCGACATAACATCATCTATAATAGATAAGTCAGTGGATGCCAGGCAGGATTTGGAGTAAGTCGAAGACACTTTGATAGATTTTCTTACATGGCAAGACTCTAATGAGGGAAAGGCAGCAAACTTGCCCAAAATCTTAGAATCCCATAAGGAAATCCTATTCACAGAATGGCAGTCCCAATTAATGAAAGCAGAGAGAGTTGTTTCCCGATGCAAGTTATCTACGAGCAATTTAATTGACTTGATCAATAACACTCTCTATTTATCTAACATGATTTCTCAATTAACCAGGTAAACTATTATCGGCCAGAATTGGAGCAGTCATGTAACCAAGGCTTAAAAAGAATGGGAATTTAATCTCAGGGGATTAAAGTTAACTTGGGACACTATTGGTTGTTCCTAGTTAAACCATACAGTCAGAGAGCCACCCTCAATGCTGACGGATGGCATCAGGTTATCATTCCCGATATTACAGATGCCACCTATGTGCTCCAAATCCTTTTCGACTCAGCCGCCTCCATTAAGTGGAGGCCATGCTGGCATTTGCCACTTCAGGACAAGGGCAATAACCAAGAAGAATCAACGGCTGCCGATTTCCAGATCACTGTGGGGGAGATATTTTAAGATCAGATTATACCAATTTAGTAGCATTTTAATTTTGTAGTTTGTTAGCTTAGCTTAGTATTTATAGACCCTTTCATGCATTTAGAAAGGGTCGTAAGTTTTTGTATATGACTTAAGCTTGAAGTTGCACTATTGTACTTCAAGCATATTCTTTTATGAAGACTGGACCAATCTTTCCAAATTTTGACAATGAAGCTTTGATATGAATGTGCACTATTGCCTTTATCTTAAAGTATTTCTGAATCAGAAGAAGGAATTCAAATTGCGATTGGCGTAGGGAATAATTCACAGCTCATATGGTACTATTATCTATGTCTGAATTTATTCCTTTTATGTGAATTGTTGTTTGGTCATTTATGCTATTATTGAATATGTGAATGTATTTTAACAGTACACTTTATGCTTTCCACTATTGGATGTTTACAGTTTGCTATTCTTTCAATCATACATGTATCGGTAATATAAAAGAGAAGTGTAATATTGTTTTATCAATTACTTCGTTCAACTATTTGAACGAGGAAATTATCATTTAAATGAATGTCTTTGTTTATTGCATAGTGTCATCTATATGCCTATTAGCAAACATAGATCATTAAACATTACACTTAAAGAATAGAAGCTTCCCGGGATAAAATAGTCATTTACATTTTCGTTCATAGAATAAGTCCTCCGTTTATTATCACTTATTTGAAAACCAATCATTCATTCACCCCCTTTTATTCACTATTGGGAAACTGGTCCCATTATATCCATTCGGAGCCACCATCCCAAACAGAAAAGGAGCTGTATTAAGGTCCGGACCGGGTGGTTATCCCCCGATGTTGATGTAACGATTTTCGGGGCATCAACACATACGTAGAGGCTCTGCAGCTGAGTGCGCAGAGGCCTACGGTGGAAGTCTACAACTAAGTGCGTGGACCCTTGCAGCTGTGTGTGCAGGGCAGATAGAGTTTGTAATCATCTGAAGATATCAATAAAGAGAAGAATTCTACAAATTTTGTGCCTTTGTTTCTTGTTAATGCATCTTGTCATATTGTGTATGGGTTTCATTGACAATGCTTATGTGATGCACAAATGTATGTAATTACGTTGGTTAATTGAACGTAAGTAAGAATATATGTTTACACAGTGCTAACTGTGATTGTTTAGTAAGATAAATAAAACACTTAAAGATAACTTGGGAACTCGTACAATACATTGTCATAGCAGCGTGAAAGCACCTGAACTACATGATAGGGTTGCGCGAAGGCCAATCGGACATAGCCTAGAACTTAGCGACCTACGCGGAAGCAGGAACATAGGGTACAAACCGACATCACGACCATCTCAGGTGTGGAAAATTGGTTTCAGCATCCCCCCATACTGCTTCGGGTGAGACTTCGGTCTACACTCCGCAGGCTGATGCCGAAAGGGCTAGTAGTATAGGGATTGTTTGGCTAATTAACGCTAAACCTGGGCCAGGCCCCATACATCCAACAAATGGTTCTGTTTCCGAGACCGGAATTTGCATAAGAGATGTGTGATGTCGTATCACTCGAATCCAACTAAGAAAGAGATCGGAGACTGGTTGGATAGGAAGATCCATGAATTCGTGGCGCAGGAGGACAAAAGTCCGCAGCTAACAAAGGAATAATGGTTGGATAGGCACCTGTATAAAGAGATCCACGAGATATTTTTCTGTTCCTTTTTGGTTGAGCTACACGAGTGGATCACGAAGCTAGCAGATTGCCAAGGAAGGTGGAGACTTGACGGTCCTATTGTCTAGACCCCGGAGTTAGTACAGAGATGGGAAGCCTCTAAGGATAAGATTGTCGTGCTGTCGATCATTGGCTTGATCGCATCATAGGAGGATTTGTGATTGAATTCGTGGTCGATACCTCCATTAGCTATAGCGAGGCGAAGTGACACTTTTTCAAAGGTCTGTGAGGTAAGTACTTAATGTCTTTGAATACTTGGATTAAGATGTTATTGTGCGAAAAACGGGTTATGCAACTACCTTGATGTTCAGAGCTACTCAAAGCGGAAAGCCTTGCAGGAACGAAGGGAGAAAGGGTCCTGAATATAGTCCATTAATTTCACCTCCACTAGGTGACAAAGAGGGAGTAGCATAGGCTTCTCCGCGAAGTGCAATTTAGTTAAGGGAGAAAGGGTCCTGAATATAATCCATTAATGTGACAAAGAGGGAGTAGCATAGGTTTCTCCGTGAAGTGCAATTTAGTTAATAAGACAAGGATTCCCGCGAATGCCACTTCCACCCACACCACCTCCAACTTCACCACCATCACTTGCGACTTCACCCATACCATCTCCACCTCCACCGCAGTTTAGCATGGAAAATTCAGTGAAGCTGCCTTTGTTCAAAGGCTTGGGAAATGAGGACCCAGACCAGTTTTGGTTCATTATGAAAGCTATGTGGGAAGCTCAGGGCGTTACAGATGATCACATGAAGAAGGAAACGCTGGTTAGTGCTCTGCAGGATTGGGCGCTAACCTGGTACATTAAATAGTCTAATGATAACCCAAACACTGGAATGGCAGACATCTAGACATCGCTGAATGAAGAATTCAGTAGGCCTAAATTTGAGGCACAATTGATTGTGGGGTTTAAGGAAATCGCGATGAAACCAGGTGAGACACCTTGGGAATTATATTAGAGATTAAAGTGTAAAATCCGCAAAGCTAATATGAACTTAACAAATGGACAACACCGCGAATGGTTTGTGGCTTCGCTCCTGCCACACCTAAGGGTTGCACTGTCACAACAAAAGATAACAACTCAGGTAGAGGCCTTGGAGATTGCAATGAGATTGCATGAAACACCGATGTAGGATCCAAATCTGGGGGTTCAGCAGATCCATGTGCAGTTTCAAAATATTTGCCTTGAAAAGCAAATTTTGAAGCAGGACATAACAGTTCGGCTGAAGGTGCGCGAAGAGGTATGGTTCCTGAAATGTAAATGTCAAGGGGAGAACAAAGACCATTTCCCGGTCTTTGTGAACTATATTGCAGGAGGAGGATCGATGCCTTTGAGGCCAAAAGCTCAAGGAAGACCAAGCACGAGGCCTATGTTGTGGTGCGCTATATGTCAGGGAGCAGGAAAACATATGATGGATAACTATCATTTGCTACAGAAGTTTGTACAAACACCGCAACAACTGTTTTGCAACTTCTATAGGCCGGTAGGGCATGATGAGTGCAACTACAAAAGTTATGAATTGATGATGGAAAAAACACCCGCCTATAGCGTTCAAGAAGAAATGCGGCCCCTTGACCAGAGCGTAGGGATGGCGAAAACAAGCTTTCAAGGGCGCGGACGAGGGCGAGGCAAAGGAGGACTTGGCAGTGGTTGGGGATAGCTAATCTGCTATAATTGCAGAGGACCAGGACACTACGCCTGTGACTGCACTAACCCAAAAAATCCGTCATGCAAATATTGCACTCTGTTTGATCATGAAACGAAGGACTGTCCTACGCTGATAGCGAGGATACACGACAAAGGGGCACTACTACCTCAGCCAACTCAGAACCTGTAGATGATGAGGTTTGAGCCTTGCGAAGAGGATCTGAATGTGAATATAGTGCTTCGAAGTGGAATTGCAACAGGGGATGATAAGGGGAAACATTCTGAAGACAGCGCATGGGTTCGTAAAGCTTTGGCAAAGGAGGCTAAATTTGATTTGGAGCGCGCACGCGAAATGTTCATGGAAGCAAAGAAGAGCTTCCCTAAGGCCTCCATCTTAGGGAGCAAGGATAAGCCTGATCAGAAAATGGACCCTTCTATGCTTACGATCTTTCTAGAGACCCGCATGAAGTTGTTGCATGATAGTAAGGCTGTGAAGGGGTTACAAGAGCTTATAAATAGATGCGTCAGAAACACTCTGGGTGAACCGTGCGTGGTAGGAGAGATTGGTAAGCTTAAACAAGGACATGACGAGAGATGAGGCTGACTACACTGATAAGAGAATACGAAACGGATCAAGTTATTTTGGATCTGGGTCAAACGCGAATGTCCTACTGAAGTAGACTTGGGAATGGATGGGAAGACCCATGCTGCAGTGGTCTCCTATTCAATTAAGGATGGAAAATCAGTAAAATATCATCCCCATCAGGTGGCTGCAAGGGGTGACAATAGATATTGAAGGCACGAGTGCATTGGCTGACTTTGAAGTAATAGAAATTGTGGATGACAACAACCCCTACCTTGCGCTCCTTGGCATTGATTGGGCTACTGATATGAACGGGGTAATCAACCTAAAGAAGCGAAAAATGATATTTGAAATTGCTCCGCATAATAGTACCCCTAGATCCCGTTGAAGGATTGTGCTATACTAAACCAGTCCGCGATTATGAGAGCGACGACGATATGGAATGTATCTATAAGATAACAGCGTGAGACCAAGATTGGGTGAATATAACAACGGATGGACGAATTACATGGGATCGCGAGAGTTCCTACACCTCGGACTCTGATGAAGAATTAGGGCACTGGCAGAATCAGTTACATGAAGTAACCACACTGAGCTATAACATGATGACCCGGTCGCTAAGTTGTGTGTCGTTAGAAGTGCCCACTTATGATGGCATGAATGATGTAGATATATTTTTGGATGCATTTGAGAGGGAGGTACCAAAGAAGCAATGCTTCCAGGCTTTGGATTGGGCACTACGTGCTTTGTCCACAAGATGGTGGGTACGCACAAGGGTAGCTTTGATGACTGGCGTGAATGTAAGAGGATGATGAGAAGACGCTTTGGGAAGCTGAAGGTACGAATGAAAGACAAGTATGATGGGAAGGACAATCTGCACACACAGTTGGCCAAATGGGTTGAGGTTTATGGAACGAAGCCCCAACCTAAACAGGTGCACTTGTTCTATCACACCTTGGATGTCATCCCGATGAACTAGTACTTGGAAATAGAGCTCTGCCATGGTACAGGTGAATGGGATATTCTACGTGAAGGATTCATAATGACATTCAACTTTGAAGACGGGTTTAACTGTATTGATGAGGCGCTACAAGAAGTGAAAGCAGCAATCTTTAGGATATCGCAGGATCCTTTGGACCTGATTCAACCCGATTGGACTACTCAGCTGAGCCACACGTTGGAATGCTATAACGTGACCACTGAAGAAGAAGATGAGGATCTGCAAAAGATTAAAATCCCTAAAACAAAAGGTCACTGCGAGGTTGAGGGACCCCAAATTGAGAATCCTGATATAATTTTGCCACAAAAAACAAAACAGGTAAAAATTGGTACGGAGGTAGAGCCAAAATTCGCAAATATTGGAGATTACTGGGATGACATGACGGTGGATAAGGTCGTTGAATTGCTCCGCGAATACTAGGATTTGTTCCCTACCAAGTTTACGAATCTAAAAGGGATAATAGGAGACCTGGGTGTTATGAATATCACGTTGAAGCCCAACGCGAAACCAGTTAAGCAAAGACCTTACCATCTCAATTTGAAGTATAAGAAGAAGGTCCACTTAGAGCTAGAAAAGATGCTCACGGCAGGCATCATTGAGCCCATATAAGAATTTGATTGGGTAAGCCCAATGTTGGTACAGGAAAAGAAGTAGAAGGATGAAATAAGGATATGCGTAGATCTTAGGAAGTTGAATGAAGCTTGCGTACATGTTCCTTTCTCGAAGCATATTCCTTCACTGATGGGTTCTCTGGGTACCATCAGATCAAAATTGCGCCGGAGGATAGAAGCAAGACAACCTTATGGTGAGCACCAGTATTGCATCAATAATGCTACGATTCCTGGGCTACTTACTTTACTCTTATCAACCTGGTAGTTCGTAACAAACTTGGAAGCGTTCAGTGCTCTATGCACAAGTACTAGTTCTCACTGCAGGTTGTCACTTGGTCAGCTGGCGCAAGATCACTAGGAGCTCAAGCCAACTTCTATGGATTCCAGAAGAAGCTCTATATGTGATAAAAGGAAAGCAATATTACTCTATAGATGCTATTCTAATTGCAAAAAGGGGAAAGACTGAAATGTAAAGCAAACTTAGTAAACCCTAATTAAACAACTAATTCTACTTTTGCAGAAAGCACTATGAAAACCATGAAAGGAATTCCATTACCTACTCAAGGAAGTAAACAACATCTAACTATGCTACTTTTGGAAGTAAATAGGCAAAAAACATGTTTTTGGATTTTCATGTATTTTTATGTGAATTTGACATGCATGTAATTTATTGTGTGTGAGTGTGGCAGCGAATAAGTGGTGTTGAAGGGCAATTTTGGGACTTGAGAGGATGCATGATGGTGTGGATGGGTCCTAGGAGGTCTCTGGTAGCCTTCTAGATGCTTTTCCCACACTCAGCCTTCAAAAGAAAGCCTATAGGAAAATCTACAGGAGGACATAGGAAATCTACAGGAGGAAAACAAGGAATCTACAGGAGGCCTATAGGAGGAGGCCGAGAGCAGTTTTCACTGTTTTAAGGGTGTGAGAGTGGGTGAAAAAGGTGGATGAAGGTTGGAATGAGGTGTTAGGGTGCCTAAGGTCTACCATGAATCACCAAGAGAGAAAAATATGATTGGGTTTGCTCAAGAAAAGAGGAAGAAGTTCTATAGAAAAATGCAGGAAACTAGGGTAGAATTGAGGTGAGATTTGGGAGACCTATAGGGCATGGATCAGATGGAGGGTGTGATTTCTGATAAGCTGGCCTACTGCTAGAAGAGATCCGCTGCATAGAAACAGACAGTCAACCAAGGAAACCAAGCAACAAGTGAAATGAATGCATTTAGGAAAAATAGAGTTTTGCATAAAAATGGTCTAAACTATGATCTATGAAAGGAAATTCTGAGAAATGTTGTAGGAAAGGAAAGCATGAAAGAACACTATTGCAAATCAGGAAGTGAGCATGATGAAGAAGATCTAAAGCAAAGCAAATCTGGACTATTAACCTACTAAAAAGCTGCAAACACTAGAAGTCTTATGAAGGAGGAAAATCTGTGTTTTTGGGGCAGCAAGAGGGTCTTTGCCTCAAATCATGGTCCCAAAGGGAGGAAGAGAGGCCAAGGCACTGTTTCTAGCCTTTTAAATCTTTGTTGATCATTGTTTAACATGCTACAGAAAGCACAAATGGAAGTAAACTACTGAATCATCAAAAGCAACCTATTCTTAACCATAAAAGAAATACATCTAACAGCAACCTAATCTACAAACTGAAATAAAACATACAAATACGAGTAAAGAGGAGCTTGGCTGGTTGGATTGGGCCCTAACCCAAGAGCTTCAGCCCTCTTAGGTAACTCAGTGCTAGCTCAAAAAGGATCCCATCTTTATTATCAAAACAATGGCAAGATTACATGAAATTGTCACAAACTAATAAGCTCGAAACTGGAGCAGAGTTTACATAAGAAAAAATCCAACAAAAATCCAACCCTCGTGAGGCCCATGGCCCCTATACTTATACAAATGAATCTACCAATAGCTTCCTTAAAAACAGGGAGGCTTGGCTCCCAAAACTTGAGATAATCATCAGTCATCCTCCACTTGCTCGATTGACTTCTAGTGCATGATTCGACTGCTTGTACTCCGAGCTGAATGAAGGAGAATACGAAGTGAGGAGTAATAAATGTGGGGGATTCCCACCTATAAGTCCTCTCCTCTATCCACTTCGAGTTATTACTGCCATTTGTCCATTGGATCCTTGACTTTGACCTAAAAATCCATCAATAATCTATGTTAAATACATGTTAGACCACATGGCACAATAACTAACTCAACTCATTCTATAAGCATAAATATAATCAGAAAATCATACAATAAGCTAAGAGAATGGTTGATTTGACTCGGTTAGGAGGTAAAATGAGCCCATATAATTACCCATTTATGAGGCTCATCATCACCCCCTACTTAAAGCGTTGTTCATCCTTTTAGCAACTTAGTCAATCTCTTCATCGTTTATGGCCCTGGTGGCCTCCCTAGCATCCGAGGCTTCTGATGTGGTCTGTTCTTCTTTGCCATAGAATCTTGCCTTCCTGTCTATCTCCTACCACTACTCTTCCTCTTCTTCTTCCCTTCTACCTTCCACTGCTCTTCCTCTTCTTCTTCCCTTCTGCCTTCCATGCACGCACACAGTCATCCCCAAGTAGCCTTTGTGTATCCTCAAAGTGTGCAATGGCTTCTGCCTGATTGGTGAGATATCTAGGGGTAATCTAAGGGTCATTGGTAAGCAGGTTGTGTGTGCTGATGAGTGCCATAGGATCTGATGGCTCAGATCTTATCATTAGTGGCTCATTCTGCTCCTTTATCATCAATCTTTTTATTTATGATTCCCTCAATTCTTCATGGTTCATCCATGAGGCCATGGCCATTAATTGCAGGTCCCCTAGCTTGGCATTGGGGTCCCACACATTCATGTCTATGAGGGCCATGTTATGTAGGTAGAATTATACCATCTTTGCCTTATCCTCTAAGGTGCATTGGTCACACAAATCCATAAACTGCCTATAATCTTGGAAATGCATTGTGCCTCTTTGTGCCAAAGTCTTTATCTGGAATTATAACCATTAGTCCTTAAGATAGAGGCCATAGGATTTAGCTGGTATTCTGCATTACAATGCCTCCATGGAGAAGCTGGCCATGCATGCCAGATGAGTCTCTTTCTCTTGTAGCTACCTCCTTAACAATTCATTTTCAGTTTCAAGGTGGCTTCTTGTAATTTCTTCCTTGTCTCTGAGCGCACTCAACTCTCTGCCCATTTCTCTGAGTTTGTTTTCCATATGGCCAACATCCTCAAAGCCTTTGGATTTGGATATTTGCATCCACCTATGTGTTCTTACTCTTTCTTTCTCCAATTCAAAGAATAGTGGTATTGCAAATTTTTGTGGTATTATCCTTCCTCCTTCAAGTAGATTGTAATAGGAGGCAAGACTGGGCTGGGGATCAGGTTCTTGTAGCTCTATTGCTTCCTCCTTTACCTGTGGTTGTCCTTCTATCCTTTTCTAAAGCTTTTGGGTCTCCTGTAGTTTGGACAATGTCTCCTGTAGAACTGTTTGAGCCTCCTGTAGGACTGTTGTTGGGTCCTGTAGTACTACCTTTTCCTTCCATGTGGAAGATATAGGAGTGCCCCTTTCATATGTTGTAGGTGTCTTGGAAGGGGATTCTTTCCCTTTGGCAAAGGGTGAACCTTAAATTGTAATTGGCACTTTTGAAGAGGGCTGAGGTTTGCCTGTTTTGATCCTTGTGCTCTTCCTAGCCCTGAAATACACGGAGGCTTGTCTTTTCCTCTTTTGCTTTGGCTTGATTAGTGTACTGAGGGCAGTGAGGGTAGCTGTTGCTTCCCTTTCCAGAGTCTCAGGGGACTCTTCTACTTGTTTTTCCTTTTCTGCCTCTTTTTCTCCTCCTTCTGTCTCTTTTTCTGTCTCTTCCTGCTCTGTTTCTTCAGCTCTCTCCTCCTCTATTTAAGTTTCTTCCTCCTTCCTTTCTTGTTCTGCTAGGTCACCAGTGGCTTCACCTTCTCCCCCTTGCTGATCTTCCTCCTCACTGCTAGTAGGACTGACATCATAGGTTAAGGCCCTTATGTCATCCTCAATTGCCGTGTTTTGGAAAACTTCCCATGCTATAGGGAGTGTAAATGTATGGAGGGCTTCCTCCACTAGGATTTTTATTAACCCATGGTGAGCCAGCTGCTCTGAATTTCCTGCTTGAACTTTAGTGCTAGAGTCAATGAGGGACTGCAGGAGGAAGTAGGGGATATTGAGCTTCTAAGGTGCTGGAGTGTCCATGCCATACCTTAATTCATGGAGGATTCTAAAGTGATAACCATAGACAATGTTGTACCTCCCCTCATAGGAAATGTATTTGATTATTTGATAGCTAACATCATCCCAAGGATATGGTGTGCTAGCCCTTCTAATGCCATTTTTATCCTCTACAGGGGTTTCATTGTTTTGGAAAAAAATTTTCTTGGCAGCCTCGCCAATTGGTTTCTCATCCTTATTCCAAGGTAGCCCAAGAGGAAGGGTAGTGACCCTACTGATAAATTCAGGGGTTATCTCCATGGAAAGACCTCTAAAGGTGACAGTGGCATGAGTTCTTGTGTGGGGTACCAGAGAGAGAGCAAACTCTTGGGCAATTTCCTCATCAAACCCTTGGAATTTCTCAAAGAAATTCATCCAATTTGCCCTGGTGAAGATATCTACCACTTGTGGATGTGCATGGAGCCTAGTGGAGTTAGTGGGCTCCTTTCTCATAAACCCTCCTATAATTTTTTATACTATTTTGGGAAACCAAATGTGGAGATGGAGACAACAAATTTTGGGAAAAAAAGAGAAACAGAGGAGACTGTGTTTTTTATTTTTTCCTCTCCTAAAGACTTTATTTCATCCTCAAATTGAAACCACTTCTTGCATATATTGATATTCAATAGGGGGCATGCATGAACCCTACATCTTCAGACCGAAAATTGTGCTAAAACTTGTGTTTTCTCCCTTCAAAACAACTCACTGCCCCTCTTGTAGAAGTCTGTTGTCCCTCCTGTAGAATTCTTGTAGGTGCTCTTGTAGAACCTATAGGTGCTCCTGTAGAAAACACTGAGAGTATGAATATGGGAGAGATCGATGGAGGATGATGGTTACGAGACTGTGGGGTTACAAGGAGACTGCTCTACTTGAGTTACGAGGAGAGAATGAAGGAAAAGGTGGTAAGAATGCTCGGGGAGCAGTACTTATTACCCTTTATGGATATTTCCAATGATGAGGGGTGAGCTAGCAAGGTATAAATTGGCCATATTCAGACTGTTGGTCCCCACCTACCTTGTCATCATGGCTTTTCCTTGTAATCATCTCCCATCATTGCATCGGAGTTCACACTTCCTCCACTACCTGTCCTTGGCATCTTTTGCTGGAGTTAACTGTGCGCACGTGTGGGTGACATCTCAGATGAGTGGAGTCAACTAGATGAAGGTGGCCAAGCTAACTAGCCACCTTTCCCTCGTTCAACCTCAACCATCTTGTTGCTTTTACATGACTTCTAATTATGCAAATGCAAATAGAGGAGTGATTTAGTTACTTACCTGTGATCCGAATGTATTTGCTGTGAGGTGTTGTGGCTCTCTCTGCTGCATGCCTTTATTTCTTTTGATGCATGTTGTCTGCTTGCTGATGTGTGGCTATGTGCTTGTGCAGGTTCTTCTCTGGCTGGATCTGAGCTTCAAGTGCCTTCTCAACCTTTATGTTTGCACTCTCTTACTACTGGTGCTGGATTTTAATGGGATCAACTGCTATAGGAATTCCTACAGGAGCTCCTGTAGCTGCTTCTCCCCTTGAAACTTCAACTTCTTTCTATGCTTGGAGCTTTAAGGATGATGCTAGAGGTTTAGATAAAGATGGAGAGGTAGTAGATAGGCTTCAGGTAAGGTTGATGGTGCTTTTTCCTCTTTTTTTTTTTGTTTTTCTAAAAAAAAACTGAAAAATTGTTTTTTCTGTGTTTTTCTAGGACAAGAAGAAAAATGATGCTCGGGGTGTGATGCAGGTTTGGAAATGATGGAAAAGAGGTTTGAAGATTGTAGGAGGGATTATAGGTCCTTCATTAAGCTTCCCTGTCCCTCAAACTGCCTTTTGTATCCATTTCTGGCCCTCTGTAATTCCTACAAGAGCATCCTATAGAAAACACAGTTTTTGGAAAAGAGGTACATTGGGATGAAAGAAATGCCAAATATGATGGAGGAAGGTGTGGAGAAGGTGAGATGGATGCTGGTGTGAATGTCAGGGTCCCCTTGGCACCTTATTCTCTTCCTTGTAGTCCTCCTGCAAACCTACAATGCAACAAAAATTCATTTATTTTCTCTCTCTCTTTTGTTTGTTTGTTTGTTTTTTTTTTTTTGAAAAACAACTAGGACACCTCAGAGAGGTTTTCACCCTAATTTCCTGCCCTGGGCGCCTCCAAGGGAGGTTTTCACCCAGGGATCTTATTCTTTTTTGTCTTCTTTTTTTTTGACATCATTGGGCGGCCTCGGAAGAGGTTTTCAACCCAATGATGGGACTTAAGCACCTCATGGAGGTTTTCACTTGAGTCCTTATTATTTTTTATCTTTTATTTTCTTTAGTGAGTGGGTGAAGTGGATGCTAAGACATGCTCCACTACCATCACTGTTTTATTTAGACCTTTAATAAACTCTTGCTTGGAGAGGGGTTTCTTGTAGACTTTCAACCGATGTCCATTTGCAAGCATGGGGATGGCTTCATCATCAATGGTTTTGATCAGAACTGAGCCATTTTCATTACATTTCTCCACAGCGTATGGTCCCAACGATCTTGTCCTCAGCTTGCCTTTGAAATATTTGTATCTTGAATCATAGAGTAGTGCCCAATATCCCTCTTGGAATTGCTTCTCCTTGATATTTTTGTCATGTCATATCTTTCTCTGAAGCTGAACTACTTATGTATGGAGAAGGGCTTGTAATCTGTATTCATCCAATCCATTGAGTTGAAGTAATATCTCCTTCTGTGCATGGCTGAGGTCTAGGTTTAGCTAAGCTACCATCATTAGTGTCTTGAACTCAAATACTATTGACAGCAAAGCCTTCTTGCCATAGACCAGTTCATAGGGTGTGAACCCTGTGGTGGTCTTCCATGTTGTGTTGTAGGCCCAAGTGGCCTCAACTAATCTGTTTGCCCAGTCTTTTCTGCTGCTGTTCACTACCTTGGTCAAGATCTCTTCCAATGCTTTGTTGGTGACCTCGACCTGCCCATTGGCTTGTGGATGGTAAGGGGTGGAAGTCCTGTGCTTGATTTTATGATGTGTGAGTAGGTCTTCAATCAAATTGGAAGTGAACTAACTGCCTTGATCTATGACCAAATCTCTTGGATACCCGAACTTGTATAGTATGTTTTCTCTCGAAAACTCAGCTACTTTTTCGTCTGTCGCTGCTTTGATTTCTTTTGTCTCTCCCCACTTTGTTAGGTAATCGGTGTACACAATGATGTATTGTTTCTGCTTTGAAGGAGGGCTGGTAGGACCCACAAATTCCATGCCCCACTTCTCAAATGGCTCAAAGGTCACCTGAGGTTGCATGGGCATCTCATCCTTTGGAGTAGGTTTCCCCATCCTCTGACACCGGTCACACTGGTTGGTATATCTCCTCACATCTTGATGAAGAATGGGCCAGTAGTAGCCTGCTTGCAATATCTTGAAGGCAGTTCTTTTTGCTGCAAAATGACCTCCACAAGGCCCATCATGACAGGTCAGGAGGATTTCAAAGACTTCCTCCTCACTGACACATATTCTCAAGATTTGATTTGGGCCAAGTTTGAAGAGTTTTCCCCCAATCCAGGTGAAATGGGCGCTTTTCCTTACTATCTTTCTCTTCTCTTTTGAGGACATGTGCAGTGGGAACTGTGCTGAAACCAAGTAGTTTGCTATATCAACAAACCATGGAGAGAGTAGTGAGATAGAAAACAGATGTTCATCTGGAATTTGGTCATCCACCATTCCTTCTTCACTCGCGGGCAAATTTACTTTAGAAAAAAAGTCAGCAACAACATTTTCTTTACCGGGCTTATTAATAATGGTCAAATCAAACTATTGCAGTAAAAGCAACCATCTAATAATGTGAGAATTTACATCTGGTTTGTTCATTAAATATCTAATTGTAGCATGATTAGTGTGCACAAAGGTTTGATAGCCTATGATATAATGTCTGAATTTGTTTAAGAATGTAGACAGCTAGGAGTTCCTTCTCGGTCACTGTATAGTTTAACTCCGCCTTTGACAAGTTCTTGCTTATAAAGTATATGGCATAAGGTAACTTTTCATCAATTTGTCCTAAGGCTGCTCCTACTGCTTTGTTCGAGGCATCTATGTGAATGTGAAATGGTAGGGCCTAGTTTGGGCATCTGAGAATTGGGGAAGTTACTAGCTTGCTCTTCAAGGTATCTAAGGCTTCTTGACAGTTTTATGACCATATGAACTCAACATCTTTGCTTAAGAGGCCAAACAAAGGAGAGGCTAGCTTGCTGAAATCTTTGATGAATATCCTGTAATACCCAGCTAAGCCTAGGAAACTTCTGACATCTCTCACCTTTTGATGATGGAAATTTTGTTGGGGTCCACATACAGTCCTTGCTGAGATAGTGCATGACCTAACACTGTCCCTTCAGTCATAAAAAAAATCACATTTTCCAAACTGAGGGACAGGTTTGTCTCAATACACTTGTCTAGAACTTTTCATAGGTTAGATAAATCTTCCTAAAAGTCAGAACCATAAGGAGTAAAGTCATCCATTTATCTCTACTACATCATAAACTAATTCAGAAAATATACTCAATACCACTCTTTGGAAAGTGGCTGGAGCATTGCAAAAACCAAAAGGAAGGACCTGATATGCAAATGTACCCCAAGGACAAGTGAAAGTGGTCTTATCTTGGTCTTATGGGCTGATTTGAATTTGATTGTACTTGCTAAACCCATCTAGGAAAGAGAAAAACTTTTTCCCTGCTAGATCGTCTAACACTTGATCTATGAAAGGTAAAGGAAAATGGTCATTTTTAGTGGTTTTGTTCAATTCCCAATAGTCGACATAGATTCTCCACTTACCATTCTTCTTTGGCACTAGCACCAAAGGAGAGACCCATTCACTGTCAGAGATGGGATAGATGAATCCTGCATCAAGTAATTTCTACAGTTCTTCCTTAACAATATCTTTAAGTGTTGTATTCATCCTCCTTTGAGGCCGCCTGACTGGTTTGAAATGTTCCTTGATGTATATATGATTAGTACATACTGAAGGGTGCACTCCCTTCATCTCCTTATAACTCTAGGCGAAGGCATCTAAATGCTTTCTTAGTAGGCTGCACAGTTCCTTCTCCTGGGAAGTAGATAGGGATGGATTGATTTTCAATGTTCTTTCTGGGTTGAACTCTATATTCTTAACACGGAGAGAAGTAGGATCAACCACACAGAGATCAGTTGAGGGGTTATTTTGGGTTTCTCTTACTATGTCTTCTAATGGTGATACACTGGGAGGTGGATTCTGAATCAAATTTTCGATCATATCATCCTCATCTTGCGGTTTCCCCCCATGGCGGTTTCTAATGCACAAAGCGATGCAGAATAAACTCCATCCTCATATTCCTCCTCCAACCAGAGAGGTAGATCATGTTCTAGCAAGGGTTGGGAAGGAGGATATAGGATTAACTACTTAGACATGTGCCCGTTCTTTATGGTCAAGTTCCTAGCTCGACAGCTAATGTTGGCATCGACTGTAGCCAACCAGGATCTTCCCAGAATGAGAGGATACCCAGTGAGCTTTGCCTTTGGCTGGAGAACTAAGAAATCAGCAGGGTACTCCCAAGAATCAATTGAGACCATCACATATTCCACAATCCCCTCAGGGGTCACGGTGGAGTGGTCTGGTAGTCGTAGCACTGTCATGGTCTTCCTCAAGGAGCCCTAGAGATTGAGTTTGAGCATTGTGTCCTTTGTCATCACATTAATGGCAGTTCCTAGATCAATCAAGGTATGTAGGATCATTGTGCCATTGATGTGGACATCAACTATTGGGATTCCAGGGTCTAGGTATTTTGGACAGATTACCTACCCCCAACATCAGGTTGGATAGTTCTCCTATGACATTAATGGTTGGGGCATCTCTCTTGCACCTTCCTGGATGCATAAAGCACTTCTCTTTGATCAATCTATTGTAGATAGGCACATCTTTTATGGCTTGGAGAAGTGGTATCTTTACACATAAATGTTTCAATTCTCCCAGGAGTTCAATCTCTTCTAGGGTAGGCTGGACTGTTACGGATAGTCCCTCAGGAAAGGGTGAATTTGCTTTAGGTTCGCTTTCCTCTTTATCTTCCTCAACCTCCCTGGGTGGAGGCTGGCTATCTGGGAGAAATTTCCCAGATCGCAAGTTGATTTCTTGAATCTCCACAGCATAAGCTGGGCATGATGGTTCCCCACTATACGGTTGCTAGTTTGGATTTGGATGGGCAGGCATTTGGGGTTGCCTTGGTGGAGAAAAAGGTAATGGTTGTGGTTGGGAAGGTGGTGGAGGCATAAGAGTGGGAAGAGAGTTGTATTGGGGCCTCCACCCCTGATGAGGTGCATTCCACTGAGGTTGCAGCTGAGCATGGGATTGAAATGAATGGGTGGCTGGGTGGGCATGGTATTGAGATGTAAAGGACCAAGGAGCTGGTGTGGACTAGGAAGGATGAGCAGGGGGACCCTAAGAAGGTATGGAGGGCACTTGGTTGGGGTTATAGTATGCCTGACATGTCCCTTGCATCCCTTGCTGGTATGGTCTAGGTCCATGCAACCTTCTTTGGTTTATGTAATAGAGCTGTTCAGTGACTCCCTCAGCCCCTTGATATACAGCTTTAAGTTCGGGCAAGGAAGAGCACTTATCTATAGAATGGTTTTCTTTACAGACTGAACAAACCTCTATGGAGTTCAATGTGCATTCTTTCCTAGGATGCCTCCTGGTGCATCTAGGGCAAAAAATGGCCAAAGCCCTCTTTGCTTCCTCTTGTTTTCTTTTGATATGTAAAGTGTCCATTTGCATGGCAAGAGTCTGCAACATCTCACTCTTGAAGTCTTCCAGCATGTTTCCAATTTCTCCTTTAATGGATGAGTTGGAGGAAGAGGTACTGTCTATGGGTTGACTCCCCTACGTTTCTTTCTGGCTACTCTAGAATGGTTTCTAAAAATAGTCTTTATGTCCTCATAGGATAGTTGGTAGATGTCTCCCTCGGCCAGTAGATAGAGGGTGTCTAAAAGATCTTCTTGGATTCCCTTGAGCAGGACCAACTTCAGAGACTTAGGGTCAAGTGTAGACTCGATCCTTTTATAACTGAGCTGGAACCTCTCTTCATAGTCTTCCAAGGACTCATCACTTCTTATGGTCATTCGAAAAATTTCTTCTTCGTGATCTTTCGACCTACAATAGTCTTGATACTTGTTGTTAAAGGCTTGTTGCATTTGAGCCTAAGTGGTGATGCTATTGCCAGGTAATCCCATGAACCAGTGCAGTGCTGCATCCTTGAGAGTAGAAGGGAACAGTTTCAACTTTTTCTCATCTTCTACATAGTCATAAGTTCAACAGATGACAACAAACTTGAACAAGAAGGTGTCAGGATCTTCTGTAGCCAGGCCATGGAAATGAGGTAGGGCGGAAGGGCTTATATTCTCCATTTTGGTGTCCCCATTGGTCTCCTGAATGGGAAAGGTACCCTCTATTCGCTCTCCATTCCCCTTGGCATTTCTGTTTTCAGCCATTGGCTCCAAAGGAATGTTTTCTTCTTCTTCTTCCCCTATAGGTTCTTCAAATATGTTTGGTTGTTCACCTAAGGGTTCTTCTTGATCGCAGCCACCGAAGAAGAGAGAAGGTTGGCTATGTGAAGCAGTGGGGGTGTTGGGCAAAATTTTTCCTGATTTATCTCTATTCCTACGAGGCATGAAAGGAAATATTTTTGGTTCTTTTCTGTTTCTTTTTCCCCACATTGATAGTACCTGCAGAAACTGAAATTGATTGAACAAGACAAATTGCAACTAATTGAAATGAACTTGTTGAAATGGAAATTTGCAGAATTGAAAAGTAAAGCAAGGAAATGCAGAACCTGAAAGGAAATAGATGACTAGTCTGCTTTTACCAGAATGAAATTTGCAGAATTGGAAAGAAAAGCAAAGAAATGCAGAACTTGAAAGAAAAGAAATGACTAGTCTACTTTTGCTGAAATAAACTATTAGTAGAATGTTGCAAGAAGAAAATAGAAGAAAGCAGTAATCACAGAATACTCTGATGCTTCCCTGACAACGGTTCCAAAAAGTGGTGAGCACCAGTATTGCAACAATAATGCTGCAACTCCTAGGCTGCCTACTATACTCTTATCAACCCGGTAGTTCGTAACAAACTTGGAAGCATCGGCACTGTATGCACAAGTACTAGTTCTCACTGCAGGTTGTCACTTGGTAAACTAGTGCAAGATCACTAGGAGCTCAAGCCAACTTCTATGGATTCTAGAAGAATCTCTATATGTCATGAAAGTAAAGAAAGATTACTCTTCAAATGCTATTCTAATTGCAGAAAGGGAAAAGACTGAAATGTAAAGCAAACCTAGTAAACCCTAATTAACCAACTAATTCTACTTTTGCAAAAAGAACTATGAAAACCATGAAAGGAATTCCATTACCTACCCAAGGAAGTAAACAACATCTAACTATGCTACTTTTGGAAGTAAATAGGCAAAAAGCATATTTTTGGATTTTCATGTATTTTTATGTGAATTTGACATGCATGTAATTTAATGTGTGCGAGTGTGGCAACAAATAGGTGGCATTGAAGGGCGGTTTTTGGAGTTGAGAGGATGTAGGATGGTGTGGATGGGTTCTAGGAGGTCTCTGGTGGCCTTCTGGAGGCTTTTCCCACACTCAGTCTTCAAAAGAAAGCTTACAGGAAAATCTACAAGAGGACAGGAAATCTATAGGAGGAAAACAGGGAATCTACAAGAGGCCTATAGGAGGAGGCCGAGAGCATTTTTCATTGTTTTGAGGGTGTGAGAGTGGGTGAAAAAGGTGGATGAAGGTTGGAATGAGGTGTTAGGGTGCCTAAGGTCTGCCATGAATCACCAAGAGAGAAAAAGATGATTGGGTTTGCTAAGGAGAGAGGAAGAAGTTCTATGGAAAAATGCAAGAAACTAGGGCAGAATTGAGGTGAGATTCGGGAGACCTATAGGGCATGGATCAGATGGAGGGTGTGATTGCTGATAAGCTGGCCTACTGCTGGAAGAGATCTATTGCATAGAAATAGACAGTCAACCAAGGAAATCAAGTAACAAGTGAAATGAATGCATTTAGGAAAAATAGAGTTTTGCATAAAAATGGTCTAAACTATGATCTATGAAAGGAAATGTTGAGAAATGTTGTAGGAAAGGAAAGTATGAAATCAAACTATTGCAAATCAGGAAGTGAGCATGATGAAGAAGATCTAAAGCAAAGCAAAGCTGGACTATTAACCTACTAAAAAGCTGCAAACACTAGAAGTCCTATGAAGAAGGACAATCTGTGTTTTTGGGGCAGCAAGAGGGTCTTTGCTTCAAATCATGGTCCCAAAGGGAGGAGGAGAGGCCAAGGCACTGTTGCTAGCCTTTTGAATCTTTGTTGATCACTGTTTAACCTCCTACAGAAAGCACAAATGGAAGCAAACTACTGAATCATCAAAAGTAACCTATTCTTAACCATAAAAGAAATACATCTAACAACAACCTAATCTACAAACAGAAATAAAACATACAAATACGAGTAAAGAGGAGCTTGGATGCTTGGATTGGGCCCTAACCCAAGAGCTTCAGCCTTCTGAGGTAACTCAGTGCTAGCTCAAAAAGGATCCCATCTTTATTATCAAAACAATAACAAGATTACATGAAACTGTCACAAACTAATAAGCTCAAAGTTGGAGCAGAGTTTACATAAGAAAAAATCCAACATAAATCCAACCCTAGTGAGGCCCTAGGCCCCTCTACTTATACAAATGAAGCTACCAACAACTTCCTTAAAATTAGGAAGGCTTGGCTCCCAAAACTTGAGATAATCATCAGTCATCCTCCACTTGCTCGGTTGCCTTCTAGTGCATGATTCGGCTGCTTGTACTCCGAGCTGAATGAAGGATAATTTGAAGTGAGGAGTAATAAATGAGGGGGATTCCCTCCTATAAGTCCTCTCCTCTATCCACTTTGATTTATTGCTACCATTTATCCACTGGATCCTTGACTTTGACCTCAAAATGTATCAATAATCTACATTAAATACATGTTAGACCACATGGCACAATAACTCAACTCACTCTATAAACATAAATATAATCAGAAAATCATACAATAAGCTAAGAGAATGGTTGATTTGACTAGGTTAGGAGGTAAAATGAGCCCATATAATTACCCATTTATGAGGCTCATCACCTTCGTGACTGAGTGGGGATGTTTTGAGTACACTATAATGTCATTTGGATTAAAGAATGTGCTTGCGATTTTTTTGCGCGTACTCATTGCTGCATTCAAGGTATTTATTCACAAGTTTCTGGAAGTGTACTTTGATGACTGGACCATGTTTGGGCTGGTGAAATGCCATGTGGCAAGTTTGCGCCTGATGCTAGATACCTGTCGAAGACACCAGACCGCGCTCAATCTAAAGAAATGCCTGTTTTGTGTTCCTTTTAGGACTCTGTTGGGTCATGTGGTTTGTAGACAGGGACTGATGTTAGATCCTGTGAAGATCGCGATGATACTCAACTTAGAAGCATCGAGCAGTGTGAAACAATTACGCGCAACCTTAGGACAAACTGGGTATTACACGAAGTTTATCAAGGGCTATTCCCAGATCACCGCACCTATGGAAAAGTTATTGATAAAGGACATCACGTTTTGCTGGAACGAGGACTGTAAGAAAAGCTCAGATGTATTGAAAGAAAAGATGATCACTGCGCTGATTCTAGTCTTCCCGGATTGGAAGAATGAGTTTCATGTACAAGTTGACACGTCATGTATAGCGCTGGGAGCATTACTGGCACAGGTTAGCGGAGGAGACTTGGACCATACTATAGCATTCGCAAGTAGAAGGTTAACCAAGTCAGAGAAGAACTATTCCACCACCAAGCGCGAAGGGTTAGCCATGGTACACACTCTAGAAGTTTAGAAATTATTTGCTGGGTGACCATTTTAAGATGTATACAGATCATTCCTCGTTGAAATACCTGGTCAATAAGCTTGTGTTGGGTGGAGAATCTTCAGGTGTTTGTTATTGTTCTAGGAGTATGATTTTGAAGTTATTGTGAAGCCTCGACAATTGAACATGGGACCCGACCATCTGTCGCACATCAAAACAGGGGAAGAGCCCACTAATTTGGAGGAGGGATTGCTTGACATGCAGTTCTTTGTAGTGCGCGTTGTGGATGGTCATTTTGAAGATATCATACACTTCCTAACGACAGGAACTGCCTTGGAAGGTCACACCGTCTAGCAGAAGGAGTTAGTGTTGCGCATGACCGAATTTTCTGTCATTATCGGGCATCTGTACAAAATGGGGTTTGATGAGATATTGCGACGATATGTACCAGAGTTTGAAAGGAGTAGTATCCTCATGGATGCTCATGGGGGTGCCACGGGAGGACATTATGCAGGGAGAGAAACCAAACATGAGATTCTACGCGCAGGGTTGTGGTGGCCAACCCTCCATCGGGATTCAAAAGCTTACTGCAAAGTGTGTGATGCGTGTCAAAAGACTGGAAGGCCATCGCAGAGGGATGACTACCTTTGAATCCATAGATGAAGTTATAACCCTTTGAGTATTGGGCGATAGATTTTGTGGGACCCATTCAGCCCCAAGGGAAGAAGACGAGAGCGAGGTACATTATCACCGCAATGAAGTATTTGACTCGATGGGTGGAGGCACAACCTGTGAAGGATTGCACAGGTGTGACTGCTGCAAAGTTCCTCTTTGAGTATGTACTGACGCGATTTGGGTGTCCAAATATTTTGATGAGTGATCGCGGTACTCACTTTTTGAATGAGACGATTAACGCGCTGACAGAGGAATTTTAGGTATATCACCAGAAGAGCACACCTTATCACCCAGAGGCTAACGGGATGGTGGAAGCATTCAATAAAGTGCTAGAGAACACACTGAAAAAGGTTTGCAATGCTTAGCGAAGTGATTGGGACCTGCGCATACCCGTAGTACTATGGGCCTATCAGACGACATGCAAGAAGTTGACTGGATAGACACCCTTTAAGCTTGTATATGGTGTTGAAGCAGTGATGCCCAAGTAATACGTTATGCCTAGTTTGCACATAGCGGCACTCACTGGTATGACGGATCACGGAGCTCTGGAAGAGAGGCTCGCGCAATTGGCTGAGCTTGAGGAAGAGAGATTTCTAGCTAGATTTCACCAACAGGTCGAAAAGCAGCGTGAAAAAGCATGGCATGATCGACACTTTAAGCTGCGCAACTTAAAGGTAAATGACCTAGTTTTGTTATATGACAACAAGTTTGATAAATTTCAAGGGGAATTTAGAATGCACTGGTTAGGGCCCTATGTCATTAAGGAGATTACCGACGAAGGAGCAGTTCAGTGGGTCAAATTGAATGGAGATCCCTTCCCAGTGGTGAATGGCAGTCGATTGAAGCCATACACTAATGGTCTGACCATGTGACTATATGAAGGTAGCACAGTCTTAGCGCTTCAAGCAGTTGAAAGGAGGCGTGAGACTATAAACTACAATGCCTGGGTTGGGGAGCTGTGTGATTAGAGGATTGTGCAAAGTAAGGAAGTGTCATAGGGTTCACAAAAACACGAAGGGAGCTACGCTACCCAGGGAGAAATCGCGCAGGTGGGTAGTAAATTGACTGTTAAAGTCATTGTTCATGATTTGACGGTAGAAATGCGGCCAAATGGAGCGGGCGACCAACATTTAAGACGAAATTTATGGGTGAGACCCTTGAAAATCTGCCACCAATCCAGCATTAATGAATCGAATCTGGGGGGAACGATCGGATTTGAATGCAAAATGCCCTATAAATTACAAGTGGTTGCCCAATGAAAAACACTTGGCATTTTGAGAATTGAGTTGTTAAGCTCTTAGGTGCACATCAACCGAGATTTCTTCGAGGCTCTGATAGTGAGTTCGGTGTTTGAGGAGTTACCAAAGACAACACGAGCATTGTTGAATAGCGTCATGTTGGCACTCGCAGAAGCTATAGATACCGAAGCAGGGACAACAGAGGAGTCAGTGTCGAAAATTGTTATAGAGGCAGAAAAAACTTCTCTAGAGGTTGCTTGAGTGTTAGCGGAAGTCCCCAAATCACCAAGGACGCCGTGACCAAAGCCGACCCCAACTAAGGAGAGCGAGAAGGATAAGTAGGGCAAGCAACCTGCAATACTAATGCACGCATCGCCAAGAAGAAACCCACCGAAAGACAAGCCCACAACATAGGAAAAGGGAAAAGCCATCAATCTGGAGATGGATGATGAGGACGTGGGAATAGACATGGAGGAAGTTGAAGTCTAGGGTGCTAACCCTATCACTCGCTTGCCTAAGTATGTCCCTCCACGCAAGGGCAAGACCAAGGTGCCAAAAGATATCGATGAGAGCAAGGTCCCCTTGTAAACCCCTCTACTACTGGATGAGATTGTCTTCGAAGGACTGCGCTTGGGGTGGGTTCCTCTGTTAAAGCTCGAAGACTGGGACTTAACTAACCATGAGAAGTTCCCGCACTTGGCAACCGAGTAGCTAATGCGCTGCATTATTGACACAACCACCAGGATGACCGCATTAGAGCTGTGGAAGTGGCTCAGGGGAGTAGACAATGCAGGTCTGCTCAACCTACTATGGGTTCTGCACTACAACTGCAACCCGATTACAACCTTTGTCATAAAGAAACTACTATGCTTGGTGCATGATGGGTGTCTGTGGCTACAGGAGCCAATATCCATCACTAACAGATTGATCCATAGGATCACGCATTTGCCCTACACAGGAGAAAATCTGGCCATGATGTTTGGCAGAAAAGGTGGTGAGCAAGCCCTTGCGGAGGCCATGAAGGATAAATTTAAGCTTGTGAAGAAGCCACGTGGATATGCCATATTAAGCATCATTGACCCTGCTATAAAGGTGGCTACCCAGATTTTGGCAGGGAAGGTGATGAGGAAGTGGCGCAGCAATGATGTGTTAGCGCCTGTCATCACGCTAGCAACCCAATGCGTCGAAGGAGTCCATTTCAATTAGGCGCACTATCTCTACAGTGAGTTCCTTGCGAACTGTCACAAGGCACAGGAGCTCAACAAGACATTACACTACGTGTGGCTCTTGCTGTCTATTGTGCTGGTAGCATGGGAGATTCCAAAAAGCAACCGATTTCCTTCAGTTGCACCAGACATACTAGAAGCAGCGAAGTAAACTTTGCTGTGGGCAATCAAGGATGTGCAGTGCATCAAGGACAACAAGATCTTCTAGATCTTGATGGAGATGAACATCTGCATGGCCATCAATTGCAAACCATGGTTGTCGCATACAGTGTTTGCCAACTTGTAGGGCTACGCAGAGTTTAAGGAAGATTTTCACCATGTGTCCATCAGGGTGCAGAAGGGCCTTGCACATACATGGTATGACTTGCCTTACCTGGAAATGGATGACGCCATTGATGCAGTACTTGATCACTGGCTAACAGAATGGCGCACTATAATAGACTTGGCAGTGGGAGGGAGCAAGTTCACCATGCAACGCAAGAAGGAGGAGGCCAAGCTTAAGATGATGTAGCTGGCTGAAAAGAGAAAGAAATAGGCTGCTGACAAGGCTGAGGCGGATCACGATGCCGCTTAGTAGATGGAGAAGCAAACAGGTGGAACATAGTAGGGCTCTGACAAATGCACGAGGTTGCCTTCGCCTGAGACAGAGGAAGAGACAGACGAGTAGAAAGAGCAGCACGGTGCGGACCCACAAGCAACATCTGCTCGCATCAAACGTCTAAGGGAGCAAGAGAAAGGAGGGTCCATGAAGAAATCCAAGGCCGCTAAGACATCGTTGGACCCGATCACCCTCACAGAGGGCGATTTGCATGACATTGATGACACAATACGGGATGTTGCTGCAGATTCCCTACAATAGTTTGAGTAGTAGCATAAAATAATATTGGGGCTATCCAGATAAGTCTACGGGAGCTGCAGACCCATGCATCATAGGCTGGCATGGTGTCCACCAGCCTTGCCATCGACACTTCAGAAATTGCCAAGATGTTGCGCACAAAGGTCTCCAGCGCGATAGTGCTGCCTAATGGAGCACTGACCATGGAGAATGAAGCTGACAGGCCCACTGTCAGCGCCCTCAAGGTAGTAGGGTTGAATCTGGCAGCGCTCCTTGGCAACGCGCTCCATCTATTGCAGGATGGAGTGATTGCGGAGTTGAGGGCCCGTGAGCACCATGCCCTATAGGTGATCAACGAGTAATGGATTAATAATGAGCAGATGGCACTACAGTGAGACTCTTCCATCACTGCCATGACTGAGGTAATCGACCAAAACAAGCGTATAATTCAGGTCGTGGAGGAGGCATGCTGAATGGTCCCAAAGTTGGCTATTCCTAAGGAAGAACCAGTTGAGGTGCACGTCCACAAGCTAGCTACAGGGGTGCGCGACGCTCACACAAAGATGGCAAGGGTTTAGCTGGATTTGAAACTTTAGATTACTGAATTATAGTTGAAGGCCCAGCCTTCAACCCCGCCAGAAAGAAGTAGCGTGCAACTGCTATCATAGAGGCAATATCGACGGTTGATAGTGCAGTAGCAGACTGCACACAACTTTTTGAGTAGTCGTTCGAGGTCTTGACGAGCTTGAAGGAGGATCCTAATGTGCAATGGCTAGAGACAAAAGTGCGAGAACTGTAGCAATGCTATGATGAGGTTAAAGGCACAGTGTGAACCGTCGCGCTAACACAGAGACTGGAAAAGTTGCAGGAGGCCAAGCAGCTGAAGGAACAGGTGGATGCAATGCAACACGAGGAAGTAGTGCTGAAGGCATGACTAAAGCTCTGGATGGATGAGGCTTATGTGGTTACAACCTCTATTGAAGGAAAGCTTGTGACTCTGCAAGCAACTCAACAAAATCTTCAGGTCGACGGTCCAGGAGTAGTGACCAAACAGATGGTTGAAGAAGCAAAGTAGGTGGCCGCACAATGCACTGCCGAGGTTGCGGTCATACAGGTTGAGCTGGGAGGTCTTCGCGCTAAGATCTTCGTGTCCGCAAAGTGACTTGAGGGTGAGTCATGATGTTTGTGTTGGGGGTCTGTTGGGAACATAATTCCCCAAGGACAATTTTGGGGCTAAAAGCCCATGTTTTGGGTCAAATTTTGTAATAAAGTTGTAAAGTCTCCGCATTTTTTGGTCATGGAGTGCAAAGGTGTCATGAGTCATAAAGGGTTGTCCATCCTTATTTTATAAAGTGTAAAGTCAGGATTGTATAAAAAGAGCTAAGTAAGTAAGCTCTAAGTAGCTTGAAAAGGAAGAAGTCTTAAGCGATAAGGAGGAAGTCTTTAGAGAAGTCTAAGTTTCGGGTCGTATTTTAGTTAGAGGCTTTGTAGTTGAGTGCGCAGAGCCCTAGGGTGGAAGTCCGCAATTGAGTGCGTGGACCCCTACTGCTGTGTGTGCAGGGTGAATAGAGTCTGTAATCATCTGAAGATATCAATAAAGAGAAGTATTCTACAAATTATGTGTCTTTGTTTCCTGTTAATGCATCTTGTCTTATTGTGTATGGATTTCATTTACAATGCTTATGTGATGCGTGAATGTCTATAATTATGTTGGTTAATTGAACGCAAGTAAGAATATCTGTTTACACAGTGCTAACTGTGATTGTTTAGTAAGATAAATAAAACACTTAAAGATAATTTGGGAACTCATACAATACGTTGTCATAACAGCGTGAAAGCACTTGAACTACAAGATAGGGTTGCACGAAGGCCAATCATTCTCCTTCGCGGAGGTATTGAAGAGTGAAATAAAGGGCTAGACTGACAGAACCTAGAACTCAGCGACCTGTGCGGAAGCAGGAACAGAGGGTACAAACCAACATCACAACCATCTCAAGGTGCAAAAACTTGGTTTCGGCATCCCCCCATACTGCTTCGGGTGGGACTTTGGTCCGCGCTCCATAGGATGATGCCGAAAGGGCTAGTAGTGTAGGGATTTGTTTGGCTAACTAACGTTGAACCTGGGCCAGGCCCCATGCAGCCAATAGGCATGCCCTCACCATCAGGGAACCATGTCACAATGTGGATTTGGTCTTTGCATATATCATCTCTTGGTTCGATCATAAGCTCCACACTCACACTCCATTTCTCACACGCAACAATTAAGAAGATAAAACCTTAATAACCAATCAATCTAGCGCTGTCCCAATTATTTGTGGCGACGGGGTGGGGCAAGGGCCCTATGTTCCCATTGCGATTTAGATAACCTCGACACCAATTTTCTCCACTCATCGCTATAATTATGAGAAATTTGAATCAAACCTCATCACTCTAGTTCAGGACTCGGGACCTATGATCACGATTCGACTTAAATAACGAGCCCGACTGCTCCCTTGGAACCAACTGGATGACTAGACATTCACAACATGAGGTCAGGGTCGGGCTTCCTTGTCTTCAAAGCACTCAATGCTGACAAAGCAATATCCATTGATGTGTTAATCCATCTTAAATAACACATAAATTAAAAAATGAGTATTGTACTATTAAAACTGATAGGGTCTGCAGTATTTAATGGGATGTCGTATAGGATGACGTTCATCCTACAAATCAGTCGTCGGGGATGTGGTGGCATGTTGATGTCACCACTTATAAAAATATTAAAAGTAATAGTGAACTTAGGAAATTCGAAAAAAAATCACAGTACAGACTAAATTAATAGGTTGGAGGCGATCATAGATCTCACTGCATAAACAGTGACATAATAATAAATTAGAAATAAGGGTGGGTAAGTCCATAAAGAAAAGGGGATAAATAATTATTGAGTATTAGAGGTGATTTGTATAATGATGATGATAATAATAATAATTTAAATTTAAATGTAGGTTTTAACCCCATACAAAAATTACCTGCATACGAATTCTAAATCACAGGAAAAATAAAAATGCGAGAGCATAACACATAAAACACATATACACAGAGATTTCCCATTGGATCTTAAAACCGAGACTACCAGCTTGATTTTTCATTATATTCCTTTCAATGTTACAATACATATCAATACATGCCGAAGCATCCAATACCATGGACCGAAAAACATCGCGTCCAAAACCATGGACCGAAAACCATAGGTAGGTTTGCCCAACCTAATATAGGGTCCAAAAAAAAAAAATTCTCGAGGCGCTGCCCCGAACCCCGTAGAGGGGGGCTACCCGACCCCTCAAACCCCCCGGTTCACTACGTAGGTTAGTCGTGGAAAGAATATAACACAACCAAACAATCTCCCACTTGTTGTTTTCTTTCCACAAGGGGCCACAAGA
The DNA here is from genome assembly GCA_000404065.3 of Pinus taeda. Taxonomy (NCBI): domain Eukaryota; kingdom Viridiplantae; phylum Streptophyta; class Pinopsida; order Pinales; family Pinaceae; genus Pinus; species Pinus taeda. The sequence continues at coordinate 133,792 of APFE031501685.1, read as the reverse complement.
GAGCTTAGTCATTTTTCCAACCTTGAAACGCCCATTGTTT